>JYFJ02008307.1:0-12744 GCA_000934665.2 Catajapyx aquilonaris
TTTTGCGGTTTACAGTGTAGCGGTAGGAAACAGGAGAACCCCAATAAACCCATCCAAATAAAGGGTAAACATCTGAAAACTCTTTCCACACAGGCAAATCCCAACACAGTGGTGTAGTGGGTAGGGACACAACCTGCCGTCTCTGAGGTACCAAGTTCATTCCCTTCAGCATAAACAAAGTAATCCAAGGCTTATATGGAGCATTAAATATAACTGACTCTTTTCAAAGTTTTAGGCACTCTTGTTAATTGGCTGGTAAACACACTTATTTCCACAAGACTCACTTCACTCACTTCAGAAGTCTCACATAATAAGTGGCATGCAGATGCACACTTGTTTTAGATTTCCTGAACCATTAGAAGTGCTGTCAGCTAAAATTTAGTGTCATAATTTTTCAAAATGCCTGTGACTTCCAGCAGACAGTCCCAGCCTGGCTCTAATGTTTGAATTCTAAATGATCTTGATTTGTGGGAAAACTTGGCCCTCCCTCTGTGCCCCCGCACAGTAAGAAGAAACAATGACGACTCAGCCGAAGAGTTACAAATGCCAGCCTGAAGGTCTTTTGCTCAGAAACATAATTATATGAACTCTAAGCACCTTGAAAGTTTTCATTAAGTTTTTAACAGATATGACTGGCGAACACAGTCAAGAGAAATGCTCTACCTTTAACCTAACAGACAAAAAATTTGGTACATTGGATGGCACCATCACAACTGAGTGGTTGGAAGGAAAAAGAAATAAGGGTGAATCCGGGTTTTTAAGAATCAGATGAAAACTGATAAAAGCTACATGGATGAGAAAATAAAATAATCAAATCTGGCCTTCTTACACTTCTAACACAAGTGTCAAAGGCAAGTGCCTTACTTTATTGCATGGATGGATGGAACATGTGACAATCCTTAATTCATATCAAGAGTGAATAAATATATTAAGATTATCACAGATGCTAACTTCATAAAAGAAGACTTGGTATACTCACTTCCCCATTTTGACCCCCTCCTAGCACTAGATGGCTTACAAATCATAGCTTCCTTCACAATTAAAAATCGATTTGGCAATTTTGGATTTACCTAATCCTCACTTTATGAACACCAACCCCACTTGCGAGACGTAAACTGTCAAGCATGATACGTTTCAAAGTTTGCTGATATAGTGGAATAAATTCTCTTAAAAAGCCTTTAATGATTACCAAAAACTCTGATAGGAGACCATAGCACATATCATCCCAATCATCTTCATTTATTTAGCATCAGAAAGAGTCAAAAAATTACATGTATATTTTCCAAAACTGAGGCCTGTTGGACCTAGACTGTATGCATGCAGATATAACTCCCAACTCCCCCTCTAGGACATAATTATCTTCATGTAATGGAGATGAAACATTAAAATTGCACCAATTCCTTCGGTATGCTAGTAGCCAATAATGTCCTGTTGGGAGTGCAGAGCATGATCAACATCCATAGTGTCATTCACACATGTCATAAGGGTAGGTGGAGATGTTCAGACCCTTCTGAAGTGAAATATTAACATGCATAATTTTTTTTGCATAATAGTGACAAAACAAATGAAACTCACATGGTTGATTGCAGTGTTGTGAATGGGGAAGGGAAGTAGGAGAAAGGGTAGCATAAAATTTAGTGTTCATATATCAATAGTTTTTGAATGTGGATGGGCCAAAAACCTTATAATTGTTGCAGGTGACAGAGTATTCAAGTCACTTTCCTCCAAGAAGGTTATGACTAATTATAAATTACAATTAATTGTTGACACAAGCAACCTTTAAGGTACCCGACAGAGGATCAACAGCTGTACAGTCAATACAACAAATAAAGAGGATTTTGTGTGACCCTTCCAAGTTACCAAATCACATCACCTTGTGAGTCATAATGATGCCTTTGGTACATGACATCATGCAAGTCCATTTTAATGACATGAGTTGTATATATTTCTGCCTTCAAGGTGTTCATTTGTGTATTACTGTATTTTGATGTGTTTTTTGGGAACATCAATTAGTTTGGACTTTCTGATCTATCTTACATGCCATGCACTATTGCAGATGTTTACACACACCCTCAATATATCAAGATCTCCTCCCGCCCCCAATCTACAATTTCTTGTAAAACTATTGACAGCCTTTGATATAACATTAACTCAAAGAACTGTGCAAAGAGTCCGGCTCCAATCACACAGTTTGTTGGTTCCATGTAATTGCAGTCATTTGCATACTGAGCAAGTAAAGAAAGCTTAGTACGCTATGCCATGCGATCCATGATTAACTCCCTATTATCATAAAGTAAAATTAAGTGATCAACGTTAAAGAATCCAGCCTCTCTAAACTGTATCAGTTATTTTTAATGAATGTAACACTCCTCTCTAACAGGATTTAATTTGCAATGAAAAATCACCCAACCTGATAGCATAGTAAAGTTCTAATGGACCACACATCATGCATGGTGAAACAAAAATGGTCACATGGCCAAGAGGCACTTCCATGAACTAAAAGACCTTGAATAATGTAGGATTGTGAAATGGAGAAAGTACCCACCACCCACACCAGACACTAATAAAACCAGTGGATGCCAGAACACACTTGGCTGCCACAATTGCACACACAAAGCAAACCAGAAGTGATGCCCTATTTACAGCATTAATTTTCTGGTCTAACAGATTGTAACTTTCTAATTCTAATTCTTGCTTCAAAAATTAAGTGAAACAGCAGAAGGGTTAATAATGGCAATACTTATGATTAATGGAAAGCAGTGTCTCAAGCATAGCCTTGCAACATCTTACAAGGAGCAGAGCTGCAGCTCCTGTAATCCATGGCATCTTGAAAGTATCATAATGCTAGCGTTGATATAGAGATACCTTTAAATTATACGATCCAAGGCAGCAATGTGTGATGCATATGCTAAACGGATGTTTCTTACTAGTATATTGATGCCTTGTAATCAAATATCATTCTTGAGAACTACACCCTCAGTAAGGCAAGACCCAGTACGTGCTTTTCATCACCTAACCTACACCATATAAGTGTGGGTACATGCCACTGCTGTTCTCAGTGCAGCACATGTTTCAGTGGCGCCAGTACATTAAAGTGTGCAAATTACTTCCTCAAAGGGTGTCTGTCCCTCTTTGCTCAGTGCTTGGGAACTGTCGCCATCAGATTATGCTGGCCAGATGATATACTAACAAGTATGAAACACCATGTATGAAGAAATATGGGTACATTTGGCAATTATTTCTACGACCAAATTACTTTACATAATTTTTGAGTGGGAGTGTAGAGCTCCAATGGAGTTTTAGAAGTCTTCATATTAATGCCTGTTAGTCACAGGACTTGAATTCCATGGACGGTCAGTCACCTGCCATGTGGCCAAAGGATACACCCACTATTCACATGGGGACATCATCTAAACAAAATTGTTGCCATACACCACATGGCACCTCTCATGCAAAATTTTGTCGAGTTTTTTGGTCTTGCAATAAATCAAGGAATAACCATGCACATGACAACTTCATGAAGTGACTGACCACCGTGTTTAGTGCTATTTCATGCTTCCTCAATAATGTAATTCTTGCCACTAAGCCAGTACAACCTGCACCAAAACATCTCACACCATTTCAGAAAACTATACTGTCAAAAGTGAGTGCCTCCCTCTTTCACAACCCTAATTTTTCACGTGGCCTTATTTTGTATCAAGGACATGGTCCTTCACAAGGTAACCATATAGTTTGTTTCATCCTGCAGTAAATATTTTGTCCAATAGAGGAGGCAACAATTGGAGTTTAGTTATGGCTAACCTATACCAGTAATGATGTAAAACAGGACAAAAAAGGACTGAGCTTCAGCCTATAAATATTAGGGTACAATACATAATCGTATGAAAATATGTTAGACAATCATGATTTATGCATGGCAAAAGCTCTGTATAAATGTTTCAGCAAGCATGATCTTCTCACATTGTTCAACTCAGAATAAACTTGACATATATCCAAATACCTGTATACAAAATAATATGTAAGCTTGATTCAGATGAAGTAGTCCATTAGAACCACTAACCCAAAACCTGTATATCAGTTTTGGCTGCAACACTTTCTGCTCACTCTTAATTTTCAGCTGCGATCAGAGAAGACTTCATACTTGTTTCCTAGGGTGAGCCTCGGTTCAGAATTCCTGCCATCTTCTGAGTAGCGACTCATGCTTGGGCGGGAATAGCGTATTTCCTCTGGTGCCCTGTGGCTCTCGAATTCTGGCTGCTGTCCCCTGAAAATAATTAAATTATCATGCAATAAGGATCTTATACACAATACAAGGTGAAGGGAAACTCGCGCCCAATCGCTAGGTAGACTGATAGTACTCACAAAACTAATATAGGGATGTGCAATTCGTTTTTGGCTCCGTTACGTAGTTAATGCGTACGGCGCCCTTAAAGTGTAGAGGGCTGGATGGTAGAATATGAGGCAAAAAGACAAAGTGCATGGGTGTCGTACCAGGATTCTTACTCTGACATGGACGATGTGTTAGGTGACCAACTGACTTTTGCTTCTTAGAAGCTGGCAGAACGGATGTGACACCATGAAACCTTTACAGCGCCGTACGCATTAACTACACAACAGAGCCCAAAACTAATTGCACATCCCTATATTAGTTTTACGAGTACTATTAGTCTACCTGGCGATTGGGCGGGAGTTTCCCTTCACCCTGTATATTCCCCCCTAATTTGCATGATACCACAGTAGCATACCATCACAGGACTTCCCCATACAAAATTGCTAGCACACCAGGGGTACTGGAGAGTGCTTGCAGTCAGACTTTTCATTTCTGGGAAATTAAGGCAAAAAAAGTGTCACATAGCATGGATTTAAACTGACCAACAACCTTATTTCGTTGAAACTGCATACACTGTTGATTTTGTTCCCTAGCTTTGGATTTTCAAAATTGAAGCAAAGTCCACTATCCCTGCTAGTGCTTGGAGGAGTCACATTTTATGAAAGCAACAATCCAAATCAACTTCGTTCCACAGTACATAAGAAAGTCCTCTCTCCAACCCGCAGATCAAATGCAGGACCGCAGAAGTGGAAGGCTGCGCCCTTCCTCAGTATCTCCCATCAGAGTAAAAACAGATGGGTGAGAGGTGATCCAGAGAAATTTTACCACAGATCATTAGATGTTGGTGGTAGAATAGGTTTCAGTAGGTTGGACTAAGCTCACACTTATTTTTATAAAGTAACAACCCAATTTCCACATTGGAACATGTCAAAAAATCTCATCACTGCCTCACCACCTGCTACTCAAAAGGGCTGGCTCAGGCACTAAACGGTAGGGCGGCACTAGTGGGCGGAAGGTTATAGTTCAGTATCGTCAGGAGTGAATACTGGTATTGTCCCGTCTACATTTCCATACAAGATGTGATTTCTGTTCACTTTCTGTTGGAGATGAAGCTCGAACCTTGCTGTGACAGTACGCAGAAAAGCTACGAACCAGCAAAATGCGACAGCACTGTTGTGTACCGACTTGCTGATGCAACATTTCTGGCCATAATTTTCCCAAAAACCCATCGAGTGCTTCGGAAACAGTGGCGAGTTGACATCAGACGCGTGGATGCATGAACTGGAAATCTTTGGGATCCGGGTGTCCATGACGTTGTCTGCCATTTGGACTTCAAGCCTGAGGACTACAGCTAGAATTTGCGAGTTTGCGGTTGATGTAACCCTTTTGGTCCAGTCACGCCAAAATTTTCGACCCGTTTTTTTTTCTCTCTCCTTATGTTAGCCCCTCACCCTCTCCTCCCCCGTGGGTGCGGTGGCGAATATACATGCTATGGGCAAGGGTGGGGGCAGGCCCCAGGCCGAGACGGATTGGATACAGACAAAATTGGTGGGACTTGGTCGCTAGGAGAGCGAGTCTAGCGGGCTCAAGGGGGAGTGGGGTCCACACGTGCAGGGTTACCTCTGAAAATTCATTGCGGCCAATCTAGGGGTAGCCCTGGTGTGACAGTGCCCACATCATCGAGGTGAGATTCCGATGATGCCTTCGAGGTCCATTGCCGTCATAAATAACCACGGGTTAGTTTACTGGAGAATTTAATAGCGATTATGAGGGTAAGAAGAAAAGAAAATTCCCCCGTTGTTATTTATGGCCGATATGACCATCGACGGAAACGTCAGAATGTCCCCTCTACAACGAGGGCACTGTCACACCCGTACGACCCCCAGTTTGGCCGGAATGAATTTTTAGAGGCAACCCTGCTCTCTTGGACCAAATGGGTGACTGACCTACAGATTCTCACCTGCCCAGAGACTGTGTCCCACTACCACTTTTTCTCCTCATATTCGCTATTAAATTCTCCAGTAAAATAATAATCGCCCGGTATTTACGGCTTATATGGCCATTGACGGAATAGTCGGAATCTCCCCTCGATGACGAGGGCACTGTCACACCCGTGCGACCCCCCCCCANCCCCCCCCCCCCCCCTTTGGCCAGAATGAATCCTTATGCATGCCAACTTGCCAAGGCTTGTGCATGCGGCCCGTATAGAGAGAAAAACAATAACCTTCTGCACACTAACACCACCTGTCGGCAGAACTTTCAGTGAGCCAGCCCCAACCACACTCACAAAGGTGCACGGCTTATGCCCAGAGAAAACTTAATCTTACCTTTTTCCCCAAGCACCAGCTGGTTCATTACCAGCAGTAGCAGCTAGTGATGGGAAGTACACCTCACTAGTGATGTCAGGAGCTGTTTTATTACGCATCCGGGCATTTACTGAGCCTGCAGAGTAAAAAATGCTTGCATTAAATGTGTTCAATAGTAATCTTGCGCAGATGCCAAAATGCCTTCCTCCAGATTAGATCAGCTGCATATGCACATGCACACATTTAACCCCTTGGATCCAAGTTGTGAATTATAATACACATCTGGAAAAAAATTCATATCTCCCATTTGAAGGTCCAATAAGCTTTCTTAACTTCTTTGCTACCAGCTATACCAAACACGCCTAGATTTTGGCTCACACATATTCTGAAGATAAAGAAAAAATATTTTACAAATAATAGCAGCCACACTTACACGTTCATGCTCTACAGTCTACACTATGAACGTGCTGGAAACAATTTCACTCCTCTAATAATAACAACAATAATAATTGGGTATAGTTCCGAACCTCAGATGAGGTTTTGGAACATACCTCTATTTTGTCAACTTGTACATTTAGTTTGACAGCGAAGAGCCCTGGTCCGAGGGCAGGGTGACTGGGAGGAGATGTGCAATGTGCAGTACAGTACCCTGCATTAATGGCCATGCACAGACACCACCATCTGCCAGGAACAAGCGGAATGAGCCGAAGTTGGCTGCGTCCAAAATACTTGGACAGCTCAAGGCTATACTCACGAGACTGCTCAAGACATCGCGGTGGATTTAAACGCTTGCTATAAAGATGGATCATGAATATAATTATGTATCCAGGGGATGGATTATAAAGCCATTGCGATTCCTATCAATGCACTGAAGTGGTGAACCGGTTATTACGCAGATCATTCTAATGCCTATTAATATTATTACTGTCTTCTGTTAATGTGTGGCTGTGTATGGTACTTTTTAGAGTGCGTGTAAACAGCATCACTCTTCTCCCATCATTTCGCTTTTTAATTCAGGAGTTATTTAATAAGGACGAGTAAGGGTATTCTGGGCTTCCGGGTATTAATTTAATTTAATGGGTATTCATTAATTCGCATGGTCTGTGTTATAAGTGGTTCACAATCTCAATGCATTGATTGGAATCACAGTGGACTTATAATCCATCCCATAAATACATGATCTATGATATATCTTCATAGCAAGCGTTTGAATTTACTGCGATATCTCGAGCTGACCAAGTATTTTGGACGCAGCCAACCACACCTACTTCTGCTCGTTTTCGGCCAGGTGGCGGTGTCTGTGCATGGCCATTAATGCAGGGTACTGTACCTGGTGTCCAACAAGAATTGTCGCAAGCGGCAGCGCACGAACTACAGTCTCTCGTATACCTGTGCTCGTAGATTGTAGTTCGTGCGCTGCCGCTGCGACAATTCTTGTTGGACTGATAGTACAATGACGGCACTATGGTCATTTTGTGAGCTCCCCCAGGTGGTTCGTCTATCAGAAATCCCACCCTAGAGGAAGCCGGAGATGACCCCGAACTCCGCACGAGATGAAAGGGGGGAATGCCCGGGCTTGGTATCGAACCCGGGACCATTCCATCCGTGGGCACATACGTTACCGCAGCGCCACTTTGCCTTCCCCAATTTCACTCCTCTAGAAGTCCATAAAATCAATTTTCAAGAAGATAGCAGTAAAAACTTGAATTTCAAGTACTACTGGCATACTGTTAGGCTGATTAAATTATGAAATACATTAAAATATACAGATTATCTACCTTGAGAACCATGCCAGATGAATTTGCTGAAATTATCGTACTTTGCAAGAATTAAATAAATTTGGGAATTTTCAGAAGTAACAAGAAAGCCACAGAGAAGTGTTAATTTAATTCTCACAAGGTTCTCAAGGTAGATATTCTGTATATTTTAACGTATTTCATAATTACATCAGCCTAACAGTTGGCCAGTAGTACTTGAATTTTGAGTTTTTACAGCTATCTTTTTGAAAATTAATTTTGGGACTTCTCGCCTGGCAAGCCTGTGACGTAATTCATGCCACGTGCTTATGTACTGCTTTGTTCAGCGGTGCCAAGGCTACATACCGAAATACTTTTTGTCAAGCAGGCAGAGTGACAAAAAATTGGAGTAGGCGCGAAACATACCCCATGCGCCACCTTGTGCATTTGAGAATTTCCACTGCGTATCGTATGAGAGGAGGGTCACATAGTTGGCCTCAGGATCAAGCCTGGACACTAGACGATCTTATTCACTAGTGTATTCAAGTCTCGTCCCCCAAGTGACAAAAGCAAGGGAATTTTTTGCAGATCCTTGGAAAAACGCGAAAAACCACCCGTCTTATTAGGGTTAAAGAGCAGATCGAAATTTTTCAATACATATATAATCAGCGCCGGAATTACCCCCGGCCGCCCTTAGGCACTTGTGATCTCGCCATCATTTCTTATTATTGTATTTGAGAAATATTATTTATTGCAACTCTCGGCCGCCCCAAGGCCAGTGCCTATTGTGCCTAATAGGAAATCTGCCGCTGTATATAATACACTTAATACACTTTATTAATGAAAATGGGATTCTCCAAAATGCAATGATTGGTGTGGGGTCATGAAGGACAAAATCACAGGTCCCCTTTTTATCTTGGATGCCATGGTAACTGGATTAACATGCCTGGACTGGACATGTTACAGCAATATGCTATGCTTCAGCTTCCTCAAGGAACAATTTTTCAACAAGATGGGGCTCCCCGCCACTTTGCCTATGATGGCGGTACATTCTTGGATGACCACTGCAGGATGGATTGGGAGGTGATCAACATTCATTTCATGGCTCCCCAGATGACCATACCTAACTCCACCTGACTTTTTCCTGTTGGGGTTTGTTAAAGACAGGTGTAAGCTACACAGATTAATAATCTGGAAGACTTGGGTGACAGAATTTATGCTGCAATTAAAAATGTAACACCCCAAAATGCTTCTAAACACATGGGTTGAGGCAGACTTCTGGTTGGACTTTTGCTGCACTACCAGTGGAATTACTGTTAAAGTGTATTAGACATGCAAAAATATTTTCAGATATGCTCTTTAAACTGGCACACACCTTCTGTCATTTCACATAGTAGGCTACTTTCTAAGTTATGAATTTTTCTTTTACTATAGCTCTAAGCGGAGTACTCTGTACATTATTAGGAACAACTTGCACTAAAAATTACCACGGTACACCTCCAAGTTAATCCTGGCAGGGATTATTCTTTTGTCTTTTACACTATTATAGCTACAACTAGTTTACCCCCCTTCTTTTGCTGTTCCCCTCAAAAAGTGAGCAAAAAATTTAATATAGCACCCATCTAAAACTAGTTAAGAAGCCTATCAAAAAATAATCGAAGTCTTTTACCTGAACCCATGGGTAATCCTCCAAGTCCACGAGCCATATGGGGTGGGACATAGACACCGGTTTTTTTCTCAGCTGGCTTAGCTTCTCCATCTTCAGGTGAAGCTGCAAGGATATGTTCAACCTTTTAAATTATGACATAGGCAACACCTTATACACAGAAATGATGCTCGTGAGTGGCAAAATCAATACCAAATATGATCAACAACATTACTTGCACCATCTCTGATGGGTAGCAGGCCTATCTCGTGTTCACTGAATGCCTGATTCCTGAGGCAACGGAGAGATCGCAACGGAGAGATCGCAACGGAGACAGAACTAGTTTTCATGGGCTGTAGTGGTGTCTCAGCAAGATGTTAATGCACGCACAGTGTGCAAACAGGAGAGTAAAATCCTAGATTAATAATTTATTGGGCGAATTATTGAATATTTGAAATCTATCCTGCAAATGCACCATCCTCCAGAAATATCAGGTGAGTTGTTTGTCCTTTTACAAAGGACAATTCAATATGGGCCCAATTGTGAAAATAGAAAATGTCCAGGAAGCGAAAAAAAAACTATTTATTTCTGTTTCTGTTCACGGTAAGCAATTGACAATTATTGTGCTCTAAACCTAATGACAGATATGTACAACATGAATACCTGACAGCACTTTCATTGAAATGTCCATGTAATTTATATTTTATTTAAATACTTTTAATGCTCACAATTGGGCCCTTATTGCATTGTATCGTTCATTTGGCTTAAATATGGAGAAATAAACCATCTCAGGATAAAATTTATGAATGATTATGATATACAGGAGACATAGTATTCGCCTCAGAGTAATGACACATTATATTTAATTAAATTTAATGTTTTGTTGGCCTCCCATGCCACCTTATAAAGCAGCGGCCATTTTTGACCACTTCAAGAGGGCGTAGGTCAAAGATTTTTTGGTGACATAGAGACCCACAAGTCAACTTTATTTTCCACTAGGTTTGGCACTGTTGCCTCAGAGGGGAACATTCTAATGGTAAAGTAATGCATCTCCTGTAGAAGTAGCGCTTAGACAAAATTCATGTCGCGCTTAAAAATCACTGCTATTTTCAAATCACGGGACACTTGTAGTGCATTAAAATCGTGCTTTTCAAAAGTGACAATCGCGTTTTTGTCCGTCGATGGTTTTTAGGCATTACTAGTGACATTTCGGCTCTTCTTGCATTTTATACGGATGGACATCCACCAGAGGAAGTACAATATGCCATAAAAGCATTTCCGTAAAAATTGACAGAGGGGCCCTTATTGCATTGTGGCATTCAATTGGTACCCACTGCAGACATGTCAATTGGAATACACTGCATAACATAATGCAATAGAATAAAACCTTGTGCAGCTTGTGACGACCAAGTTAAAAACGACACTAATCCCATGGAAAAGTTTTAAAAACCTACATTGGTTTTGATCTGAACTGCCATCACTGCGGGGACTGATTAATCCTTCTGGTTCTGCTGCAGGCTGCGCTACAACAGGTGTTGATGGTCTAGCAGACATCTTTTGCCATGGTCCTGGTACACCATCTTTCCTGGGCACCATTTCTCCATCTTCATTTAGCTCCTGCTCCTCCATGTTGTCGGCTTCTTCTTCTTCATCTTCAATTTGCAAATGCTGAATTTTCAATCCCGAGTAGTCCTTCTTCTCTGCCTCCTCAAAGTCTTTCCACTCATCATCCTGCAAGGCAAATGAGATATAAATGTGTACATACAATAATTACACCAACATCATAGCTGAAACTATACATAAGGGATGCAAAACTGGCAATCTCGGCTTTACCTAATTTTTCAGGAGAGGAATGAAGTAGAACCTCCCAATCGAAAAAGATAGGATTTCTTAATCACTTTTTGACCATCTGTTTGAGGCGGATTTAGACATGTTTGTAATCATATACTTCATCAATGTGTGGACCCTCATTAAGACTACACCGTTGGCCCCTTGGGGGGACGTGGGGCGCCATTGGCACAACTGTCCGGCAGTTGGGGGGGGGGGGGGGGGGGAGAGAGAGAGTGTGGTGCGAGGCAGCTTAGGAGAGCAGTCGTGTATGTGCATCGCTCCCCCCAGGTGAGCTGAGTGTTGTGCTGTAGCTGTTCCCTGAAGGCATTAAAACAAGTGGTTAAGCCTGACTGTGTCTTGATTGCTCATTAGCAGGTCAGGTTACCTTAATGAGGTCAGGTAACCTTAATGAGGTTCACAAATGGATCACATGTACTGTACATGAAGGAACAATTTCCCTACTTTAACTCATTTTTGCCCAAAGTGGAGATTGCTAGTTTTGCATCTAGACCCCTCACACGAGGCTTCAATCCTGATAGTATTGTAACTTCCACTTCTGCAAGCATTGCACCGAATCATAAGCCCATGTCACAAAAAAATGTCATGCGGAAAATTATGCCCGGCCTGTTCTTGCCACGTGGCATATTTGTCGCATCCCAAGCCCTGCCAGACGCTGCAAAAATTTTGTGTGAACTGCACGGCAATGTGTTATAAAAATAGGCAGTAAAACTGCAGAAAACTATTCTTCCTCTGGGTGAGATTAAAAGTAAGAAACAAGTCCGTAGGTGGGGGTTGGTTCGTGTCATGGGGATGTGTGATAATCAAATTTAATTCAAAACATTCGTGCGTTGGGGCTGGGAAGAATTAGGCAGATATCGCTTTTATGTACTCCTCCGA
>JYFJ02008313.1:0-12762 GCA_000934665.2 Catajapyx aquilonaris
GAAAATACTGGAAACATGGTGTACACTGTTGCATATCCAACCACTAAAAAGCCCTGGTACAATGCAACTGAAGAAAAGTAAAAAACAGATGAGAAGATGGCCTGCATTATGGAGATGATGAGGCCTCGGTGGATGACAAACTGGCTCAAGGAAGCAGACCGTTTGTAGCTGTTTCTCCCATGTACCAGCAGGAGTCGACCCACATATGAGAACTGTGTCATGGAGAAGTCAGCAGCCAGTGATGCCTGCCGACCTTCCTTCCCAACAATTCCAATCCCAGCGTCTGCTGCCTGGATCATGCTCACATCATTCCCACCATCACCAATGGCTGCCACACGTTTCCCGGTGTGCCTTTGTATCAGCCGTACCACATCCGCCTTCTGAGTTGGATTGCATCTGCAACAGAAATTACTCAGTTATCACAAGGACCTGTTTGTGACAATAAATTCCCAGTCACAAAATTGCAAGACACACTGGTGGAGCATTAAGTAAAATTAAAGTGGCACAATGAAAGGCACCAACTGCTGATTCATGAAATGAGTAATCTGTATGGCTGCAGACACAGATGAAGAATGGATTAGAGGTTGTTACCACACTATCTGTCCGTTACAAAACATGGCCTTTACAACATTTTTTCTGCACATAAATTTTCAATTGGACATCATAATGCAGTTCACTCCAGAATGATATAACAGTCTTGGCTATAACAGACCATTTCTTGGCCCCTTGGTAAGAAAAAGATGCTGCTTTCGATTGTCCAGCTTCATTTCCCACATGAGGAAAGCACTGCATCCTGGACCAGGGTGATTTGCACATCTGTCACAGATCTAAGCTTCCTAGTCGCAAGTTTTGCACCTCAACCCCCAAGCAACAGTTGCTATGGTTTTTTCCCCAATCAACCCATCTAGACCTGAGTCTATTCCCAAATCAGGCAGTTCAGACGATTTTTCTGGCCAAGATGTCATGCATCAAGTCCTCCTTTTCACTTGCCGAAAAGGTCAAAATCAGTCTTCCTCTAGAGTATTTGACAAAAAGGAGATGGGAGAAGAGAATAACAAATCATTTTGGTCCTGCGCAATTCACAGGTGAGCTAGTTAGAATTTTTTAGACAGTTTCATTCATTGACGTGCACTAGGGAGCATTATAGGCATACGGAAGGCAGAATATTTGCGTATTCATAGCAAAAGTGGTGATTTGGCTATAACAGACCTCCGTTATAACTCGCTTTTTCCTGCAGTCCTTTGAAATCTGTTATATCTGGAGTCAGCTGTATTTTAAGAACTCTTCCACTTCGACAATAATAATAATTCTCCTCACATAAATTCCACTACACATCTTCCACCTTCTTTTCAAAAAAAGCCGGGATTCAAATTACCTGCACACGACGACAGCAGGGCAACTACAGGCAAGCTCCATGAACTCATGCTCGTAATACCTCAGGCAGACATCAAGTGACTCCCCCTTAATGACCAAAGCACAGTCCTGCTTCCTCCTAAATGCATTTAATTCCAAGTGAGATTCTGTTCGGCTTTGCACAGACTCAAACATATGAAGAGACTGGGACCGTGGGACCAGCCGAGAACTTTTGGCAATACATGTTGCTGTCTCCAGTTTGTCACCTGTCAGCATCCACACCTAAAACAAAGTAAAAGTAACAGTATTAGTACCAGCGACAATGGCATCAGGTGCAGAATTGCAAGCGTCTCTCTTTCACCTGGAATTCAAGATGTTTACATTAAATCACAACAAAAGGAATCATACGCTGATACGCACCTTGATGCCTGCATTGGCCAGCATCTCTAATGTTGGACGGACTCCATCCTGCAGCTTGTCCTCAACTCCCGTTACACAGAGGAGTTCCAGGTCACGCTCCAGTGATTCAATAACAGCCGCAACTCGAGAAGCACGGTCTGCCAAACTCAGCTGCGCTGCATTGTATCGTGTCTCGAAATCCAAATATTGTTCCTCAGTCAGTGTCTTCTTTGCCACTACTAAAGTGCGCAATCCTTCCCTGGCCATGTTTCCACACTCTTCTTCCATCCAGTCGTTGTACTGAACAATACTCGCCATGACTGTATCAGCCCCTTTCATGTAAAAGACATATTCACCAGTGCCATCCTCCCTCAGTATGATGCCCATTCTTTTGGACTCAGATGTGAATGGGAATATTTGCAGTACTGTGTAATGCAGGGTGCCACCGCTTGGAGTTCGCAGTGTCAGGCTGTGCAAGTCACGATGCTCAAGTGTCAACCCAACACCCTCGGTCCACCTCACTAGGGCCATCTCATCTGGACTTGAAGCCTGGGAATTGGTAAAAGAAACCACAGTAGTGATATGATCCAGCAAAATTAACAGGAACTTTTTCTATAAGTAACATTTAATTAGCTAAGAGCCAGATGCACCATTGTCACAGAATCTATCTGTTTTTAACATGAAATTATAGGCACTGCAAACCACATTTACATTTCCTGAATAAGGCCACATTCCCATGTACATGCAAACGATTTTATCAGTGATGTGCAGTGATTAGCATAGCTGAGCAATGAAATCAAATGTTTGGGAGCAAAAATCGATTGTTACTTCTGCTCCAAAAATTGAAAATTGGTTTCATTTCTCAGCAATGCCCAGCTCTGCCCATCGCTGATCAAATCACTCACATGTAAATACAGCCTAACACTGACAAAATATGCCTGTGCCCTAATGTAATAGCTGGTGTTTTTGTGTCAGAGAGTTCATAAGGAACCTAAGTGGATGCCACTTTAGGGTTTAATCTTCCTTCAATTGCACGTCCCAAATATACCTGATACGTTCGGGTCCCGGCAACACCAGGTGCACTGATATCAGAAGTTGACGAGTGAGGATCTTCATACACAGGTGTCACATTGTGACACAACGCCACTGCCTTCACTGCCTCAACTACACGTGTCACAACTGTGCGCCGCATTCGACTTGTGCCGCTTGCTGGTGTTGGTGGACGATTCACACCAGTACTGCTTGGTGTCTTCGGTGGTGCAAATGATGCCTTCAGAACTGATGCAACCTCATCAAATGTCTCTGCACCATATGATACTGTGCCAAGATGTATCTTCCTGAATACCATCTCATTCTGAGTTAATGTTCCAGTCTTGTCTGACAACAAGTACGTAATCCTTCCTAGTTCTTCTGGGATTGTTGTTGATCGAGCAACAGTGCCAGGTATGCCCTTGTCTCGCTGTATCCCCCAAGAGTAAAAGGCCTTGCCAAGGTCTAAGTTAACACGCAAGCTGATGGGTATAATGTATGAGAAGAGGAGGATAAATCTGAACATGTATCGATACCAAGGTCCTGTGAAGCCGCGGAGCCCAATCAGCATCACAGAGAGACCAACTACTGCACAGAAGAGAACTTTTGTGAGGCGATTGATCTCAATATCTAAGAGGCCAATCTTGCTTCGTGGCTGGGAGTTATTCATGACGCTGCGGGTCTCTGATCCAGTGTAGATAACAAGGCCTAGTGCACGACCTGATGCCACTACTGTGTTGGCCCACAAGGTATTCTCAATGCTCAAGGGAAACTCGTTCACCTCACCATCATGCTGTGAAAGTATAACATAAAGATTACCATAAATTCATTGGTAGAAGATTGCATTTCCTAAATATTACCAGGATAGTTTCACTGTACTGTTTCACTGCACTGTTTCACACTCACATTTATACAGTTGAGTCTAATATAAGAGACTTGAAGAGACTGTGTAAATCAGTGTCTTATGACCAAAGAACAGATTTCTAGGTTTTTGCCTGCTTTTTTTTGTAGGTAGAACCCCGGAATCAAAATACCGGTATCTATCCATTTCATAACACAAGGACCTCAAAAACTCGTAGTTTTATAAAACCTCAAATGACCTATTTTGGACGTTGGGACCTAAGTGGCCTATTAGCACCTATTTTAACCTATTTACACCTTTTTGATACCTTTTCATAATATTTTCGGTAGATTTTACATGTTTTCTGTTCAAGTCATCCCTCCTGTGAATAGCAAAGAAGCTGTAGCCTATAGACATGCCACATGAACTGTCTGTACAAGACATTTAACTTTTCAAGAATGATCCAGTTGCTTTGTGTGACTTCCGAAGGTCATTTTTAGCGTATAAAGTTGTACTGTCACACCAGCATCGCCGACAAATAATAATGAAAACCCTAAAATATGGAACAACTGCTACTTTGTTACTGGGTTGCAAAACTATACATGGCGAAGAGTACCATGGGACTGAAAATAAATTAGGACCTGTTTGATATTTAGTGCCTATTTAAGACCCTATTTTAACTGTTTTCAGGCCCTAAATGCCTACATATTTGAGGGTTTTTTAAGAACCTAGACATCCAGTCTTTGATAGCAAGGTTTCCTATGTCAAAATACATAGGCCATAAATGGAAGTATGCAGGGACCGGCTTTTCGAGTTGGCTACAACTGAGGGTTGATAATAGCCGAGGCTCTTATATCTGGAGTCAACTGAACACTATTAGGGAGGCGGAGTGGTGCTGCGGTAACGTATGCACCCACGGATGTTAAGGTCCTGGGTTCAAACCCAACCTGGGGTTCCCCCCCCCTTCATCTCGTGCAGAGTTGGGCCTCTGGCTTTGTCTCGGGTGGAAATTTCCGCTAAACTAATCCACCCAGGGGAGTTCACAAAATGACCAATATGTGACATTGAACTTGCACTTTGCACATCCCCTCCTACTTGCCCTTGGAACAATCAGCATATATATATTATATAGTTCCAAAAATGGTGGTATTCCACTCCCCTAAAAAGGGCCCAGGGCTTTTTAGGTTAGCAGAGCTTCGACAACATCTGGTCATGGTAACACATTCGAATGCTAAATTACAAAAGCACACTGTTCATAGCAGTGGTACCATGAAATTCATTGTATTTTACACATTTCAGAATTCGAGCCACCTACCCACACATTCAGGGCATTACTGTACCAAAATTACTTATACAGTATTAATCACTATCCTTCAAAATTTAATGGGTAATGGGTAAGTAATACAGCATCAATACTGAGAACTATGTGATGAAATTTATGCTGTAAGAATCCAGTCCTAGAGACATCGATTGCTGGGAAATTCAATCAATTACATTTAGATACATCATGTTAAGTTAAATAAGAGTAGAAGAAAACATACAGAGGAATATGTCCCAATGAAGCTGTGGATGTCCTTTTGTGGCTTCTCAGCAAAGACGCAAGCCTCTATCCCCAGCAAATCCTCATCCGAGTTCAACTTGTGAGTGGCTGGGACAGCAAGTCTCAGCTTCCAATCAGTCTCCCCATCCAGCTGATCAGTTCTCACAAAGCAAGAGCCAGTGGGCTCAGTGGTTCTGAGGAGAACCATATCTGCTGGCACCCTCTGGTCTTTCTCTACCATCACAAGATCTCCTACTTTCAGTTTGGAGCTGGGTACTTTGCTGAAGCCCCCTACCAAACGGGAGAGTCTGCGGTACTGTTGGGCATTGACCTCCTTGTCTCTCCTATGCCTACGGATGTCATCAATGGCTTCCCTAAAGATGGTTACCATCAGGACAAACCCCAGGGGGCCCCAGTAAGTGTAGAGATAGCCAACTCGCACATCCGGGATGAACTGGCTTGTGGCCATCAGTAAGAAGTACAGGTTCAAAAAAAATTTGAATTGCTCAAAGAGTACCTGTCAAAAAAATTTGAAGGCATTGTAAATTCATTCCCAGTATGAAAAGATGACAAAATTCTCCTCTAAATCAGCATACCCCATCCACTAGAGTATTTCAAATAAAAATGGGTACCCCAACTATTCCAACATGATGCAAAATGCAAGGCAATATGGTAACACAATTGAAAGGCTCTCACCAGGGGTAGAAATGTGATTATATTATACTTCTGATTCTTGATGGTATTCTCCACATACTTATGCGAGCATCCCTTCCCAATCCAAATGGTCCTTGATGCATAATCCCTCTTCCTCCAACAGCAAGGTAGCAGGCATCCGCAACACCTGAAAACACAAAATGTTTCAACATTCTTATCAACTGAAACCAGTGGGTACCCAAACACCATACCAAGACAATCGAGTCAACCAACTGGGTCGACTTGGTTCTAAGAGTGGCTGAGTCTCCCGTGTCACTTGCCCCTCTTCAGGTTGCATTTTAGGGTCACTTTTAGAAGGATTCATTTTTGTGCCACTAGGCTTGCGCAGGGAATGAATTCCACGAGCAGGTCTTATTGGAATGCCGACCACAACTACAGAAGCAGAGCGTGGGTTCTTTGGGGACGGCAACAAAGAAAAAAACAGAGGTCACACGCCTGCCCAGAGCGGTTGGGGTCAGACAGCTGGGCAAGGATGTCAGGTAAATCTTCCCTCAGGATGACCACTATCACACGGGGGCTTGGGATCGGGGTAAGGGCGTTGGATGGCTGCATGATCTGGGACATAGTGATCTGGGACGACCCGGGTAGCCAGGGTCACTAGGAAAGGGATCCATCCTGACTCCTGAAGGTATCTGCTCCATCCAAACTAGTTTCAAGGAATACTTTCAGCAAATACACTGCTACTAATACTTCCAGAGTTCCCAGTATCAAACAAATACTGCTGCAAACATGAACAACTTCCTGGGGCAGGTGTGCTGCCAAGCTGCAAACTTTTGTGTAGGATACCCCACCCCTAGCAGAGCTGCCAACCCACCCTGCAAGTTACAAGGTCACTTCCCACACATTTTCTGCATGGTTTACAAGCCTGAGTCAAGGGGGTGTTTTGAACCCATATCTGCCAACGGATTGTACTCTGGACCCATTAAAATTACTCAGTTTGGTACTGCCTCAGGTAATAGCAAGTGAATTCAGCATATGTCTACAAGCCAAGTGCATCTGTGCAGTGAAACTTGTGCAGTCCACATTTACTAAACTTCACATTGTAGGTACAGTTCCAGGTATGTTTGCAATGCTCACCTGCCCTGACACCACTTTTTGGTGAGAGTGTCCAAATGCGACACTTTCCTGCCACCCTCAAGTTGCTGGAGTTCCAGTACTTCATTCTGCATGGGTTTGTAATCCATGCTGAATGGCCAGCTCAAGGCTTAGTAACTAGACCTCGGTCTGAGGCTTCCTATAAATCCTCTTATCTCAAGATCTGATCACATGACAACATTGAGATTGTGCAACACCAATCAAACTACCAGTGTTGTGTCAATTGAAAATATGTGGCAAGATTATTCTTACTCACTGATCCTCCCAATAATCAACATTGCTGGAAAGAATAGCTTCTTTACTATTTCATGCCTCTTCTTTCAATGGGTTAACTGCCTTATGCAAGTAAAAATTAATGTCAGAATATTTAAATCTAATACTATTAAATATTGCAGACCTTTCAACAATGAAACTGATGCGCCATTGCAGCAACAGTAAAGCAGCAGACTTCATATTTAAAAATTTTAAATACACAAACTACATTCAACCAATAACATGTGTAAAATAATACAGTATGGAGCAAAATAAATCAGACCATAAACTACACCAGGGGTATTCAACTAGTTTCTGACAAGGTCCAGTATTTACCTTCCCTGACCTATACTCCATGAAAAAATGGTGAAAATACACAACAACAACAACAACAACAATAATAATAATAATAATAATAATAATAATAATAATAATAATAATAATAATAATGGATACCCCGTGATAGGCCCCTTGGGCCTCTTAGGGGATCATCTTTTGAATACCCGACTTTAATCATTTGCCTGTAATGTGATGGATTTTGATAGTGGGAGGAAATGGAAGAACCCCGAGAAAACCCCCGCGAACACGGAGAAAACCCATCGAAACTCTATCCACATAAGTATCCTCCGTCCGGCCCGGGGATCGAACTCGGGACCTTAGAGGTGGAAGGCTGCGGCGCTAACCGCTCGGCCACCATGTCGCCCCGAATGGTGAAAATACATGACAATAAGTGTTTCCCAGCAAGCTGTGAAGGGTCAGCAATCACAAAACAAAGTAATAATCCTGCAGTCACAGATAACCTCCCACTTTCCCCTTATCTAACCCTGTAAGATAATTTTCGGCAAATAGAGTCGAATCAGTGACTGACTCACCAGCAAAAGGCAGCCCCAATAGACCTCCAGCAAAGTGAGCAGCACGAGGGCCTGTTTTCCCTGGTAGTTGGCATGTACACCGAGGTAGATGGCGGCTGGAGGAGATAGTCCGTCTCCTCCATCTCCAAATCCCTGTCATCTGTGTTCAGGTGAAGGGGAAGAGTCTCCTCCGCATCCATTGCTCAGTTATTTCTTCCCTCAGTTGAGTCTGTCAGTATTACATGGAAGAGGAAATTAATCCATTAATATTAGATGCAACTAATCCCTTTCATACAACACAAGTTGCAAATGAATCCAGAACAACTCAGTGGCACTGAACTTTAGTTATAGGTCATAATCATGATGCAGTTATGTAGGAAAATACACCAAATGGGCAATTAGGTTATTCTACCTACAGTAATTGGTCTGTGATATGTTTTCATTTTCATACTGATTTTTCTCTATCTTTGGCTGCAGTCAGTTCCGAGGGGGTAACCACTTCATGGAACCGGTGTACAGGGTCCCTGTGGAACCGGCCTGGAACTGGGTGGAACTGGCTTGGAACACCTGTTCCAGGGACTGGTGTACACGTTTTTGGGGAGTGGTTACCCCCTTGGTCAGATCTTACCTAGCAGCAGAAACAGTAAGGGAAAAAATGGAAGGACATGATAGGAAGAAAGAGTGGTGATAACTATTGCAGAAATACTGGCTGATAGAAAGAGAAAAAATTGAAGGGAACTGCACTTTACCATGCTCATGCAGGACTACTTTCAATTCCTCAATAATGTTGCCAGTTGTTGTACACTTGTGTCATAAGGGTCACCATATGCAGATATTTAAATTTTAAACATGACTTTATGTGATGTGGGGCATTGGTTGTTTAAATTAGAGACAGGCACTCGGGCAATCCAGTGAATGCTTTCTGATATTCCACGTTACTAATCCTAAAAATCTAAGTAATTACTATGGTATTATGGGCCCATGCATCTATGGGTAACCTGAGTTTACACATTCTCCGAGTTAAACTCTAGGACCAAATGCTGTGACTTTCCCCAATGACTATAACCTAGCTCTTAAATCTTCAGCCGGTTGTCTACTTTCATAGAAGCTAAGCATTTGAAGTCACGCAGGGTTATGCCCCAGGCTCGGCAATGAGGATCCTGCCAGCTTTGATTGGCCGGTGTGGTTAAGTCTGAATGTGCAGGCTGCCCAAGTAAATGACACAACTCGCTCCAATTTAGTCGCTCGTCTGAGTAGACGTCCACATAACACATGGTGCCCCCACACTCCAGCAACCTGACTCGAGTTACCTTGTCTATCTAATCAGTGGATGTGCAAGCGGCGTAGTGTCACCAATGCAAATGTGTGTGCATCCTACTTGTGTGCCCAATAAGCGAACTGGCCGTACCTACAGGCAGCACAGTCAAGGAGTGTGCGGCAGGCAGATCTGCGGAAGAGGAAAACCACCAACCGATGGAGTAAACCGAGGCTATTTCGGTGCACATGCAATCATTAGGTGGTGGGGGGGTCTCTCTTGGTCTCCTTTCCTTCCTTCCTAGCCCTATACAGTCGGCAGAGGCCGCGACGACGGGGTGGGATCCTCTCACCTGCTGGTGGCGAAGGTGTCGCCTTCCGCGCACAAGCATCCAGCCAGATGCATTTAAATAAATAAATAAATAAATTGTCCCACTTTCGGAGGTGACACTCTCCGTTCTAGTCACACATGTTCCCATGAGTCATACCCTCTGGACCGCTCCGGACATTGGGAACGGTCCGTCCCCATGTCTCGGAATATGGAACATCATGGAGGACCATCTACCGTATTCACTTTCACTGTATTCGTGAGGGGGAAAACAGGGAGAGGAAAAAACAGATTGGCCATCGACTTGTTTCATTTTTCTTGTTGGTCAGCAATTTGGGTGCCACATTTTCAAATTATGGACTGGGGAATATTGGAGTACAGTATTTAAAGAGTCAGTTGTACCGGTTGTATCAGTTGTAGCAAGAGCTATTATTATATACCACATCGCACATGAAATGGGTGCCCGCGCCTCTCGTATGAATCGCATAAACATAAAATATTGAATGACTTCTACACATACAAGTTTTGCAGTATGTGCAAGCATTGAACACGATTTCATGACTCAAATGTGCCACAATATGCCTTCCTCAACAACCTTGCATGGATGCATATTCAACAGTATCAACAAGTATCAAGTATGTAGCACCCTGTTGATTTTGAAGGCCTGTTATTGAGGAGAGTACAATACATTCCAAGGACCAATGGCATCGCGTAACTTTTTTTTTTTTGCGCATATAAGTACTCTACCAATATACACTGTATACACAATAATGTATTTTCTTTCTACATTTTGTTGCTGACAATACATTCCTAGCAGTTCTTGGTGACATGAGGGGTGAGGAGGGTTGGCACACTAGCAGAATGAATCTGCAGTGTAATGAGTTGACTAGTAGTTTTTATTGTTATTATTCTGAATTCAATAATATTTATCAAGTATGCATCAAGCTGTAACAACAATGCACAAGTACAAACTGTGTTAACGTACAAAACTGGCAATGAACAAGGTCCACCTTACAAATAACATTGTTATCCTTTGCATTTGCTGTATTTATTATGTATTATATACATATTTCTTCATTATCACTCAACTTTACAATAAGACAAAAGTCATTCAACAATACTGAAGACATGAAAGGTATGGCAATAATCATAATCATAGCAATGACAGATGCAAAATAATGCTCATGCTCTTGTTCTACATGAGCTTTGAATAATTAGATGGTAAGAATTTCTTCTGCAGGAAGATGAGTATATAGAGTGGACAGCAGCTGACTAGTGTCACCACCACCACCTTCCAAACAAAGTCTACCGACCTTATAAATTCCGCATCTGCAACAATGAAGAGTAATTATAAATACAAGCATTTTAAACGTGGCCATGTTCATGACAGTAATGTACTCTCAACAGCACAAACGTTTGTACGTTAAAATACAGCCACATGAAATTGCCTTATATCAAGGTCAAGTATAGTACATTCCTGACTCCATCTAGAAAGAGCAAACATACCAAAGGAATCCTTGAAGATAATCAGGGACAGAATGTAGCAGGAGAGAGAGAGCAATTCTGCGCCAACCATAAGAGGATGCCATGTTCTGACAGCCAACGCCACAGTGGCCAATTCAGTGAGGATGAGTGCGGTGAAACTGATGGCGATGATGTGGATGAATTCGTCCTCAAACAGCATCAGTGCCACATACATTATTGCACCGCCTTGATACACACTGATCAGGATCCACAGAAAGAAGGTCTTAAATGAGAGTGACCTTCCCTTCATGAGCTCCTTGTACAACTCAGGGAAGCGGAGGGCAATGTCATCTGAAACATCCCTGTCTAGCACCAATGAAAATACTGGAAACATGGTGTACACTGTTGCATATCCAACCACTAAAAAGCCCTGGTACAATGCAACTGAAGAAAAGTAAAAAACAGATGAGAAGACAGCCTGCATTATGGAGATGATGAGGCCTCGGTGAATGACAAACTGGCTCAAGGTAGCAGAGCGTTTGTAGCTGTTTCTGCCATGTACCAGCAGGAGTCGACCCACATATGAGAACTGTGTCATGGAGAAGTCAGCAGCCAGTGATGCCTGCCGGCCTTCCTTCCCAACAATTCCAATTCCAGCGTCTGCTGCCTGGATCATGCTCACGTCATTCCCACCATCACCAATGGCTGCGACACGTTTCCCGGTGTGCCTTTGTATCAGCCGTACCACATCTGCCTTCTGAGTTGGATTGCATCTGCAAAATAAATGACTCAGATATCACAATAATCTCTTTGTGAAGAAAAATTCCAAGTCACAAAACTTACAATATACATAAATACTACTGGTGCAGGCATTAGTTAAAAGTATAGTGACACCTGTGACACTGTAAGGCACCAACCAGGCACCAACTGCTGATTCACAGGATCAGTATAAATCTGTGTGGCTCCATATAGATAAATGCATTACAGATTAAAGTTTGTCACCACTATGGCTTTATCTGCTTGTTACAAACCAATGCCATTAGAACTTTCTTCTGTAGAGGAATATTATATAGCACACAATCATAATCTTTCACTGCAACAATATTTGTTCTCACATGCTAGAGAAATTCCACTAAACATCTTCCTTTTCAAGGAAACACTGGGTCCAAATTACCTGCACAGGATGACAGCAGGGCAGCTACAAGCAAGTTCCATGAACTCATGCTCATAATACCTCAGGCAGACATCAAGTGACTCCCCTTTGATGACCAAAGCACAGTCCTGCTTCCTCCTAAATGCATTCAATTCCAAGTGAGACTCCGTTCTGCTTTGCACAGACTCAAACATGTGAAGGGACTGGGACCGTGGGACGAGCCGAGAACTATTGGCAATGCATATTGCTGTCTCCAGTTTGTCACCTGTCAGCATCCACACCTAAAATAATAAATACAATGGTATTGCTACATGCAACATTGGCATAAGTTGCCTAATTGGTAATCAAGATGTTTACATTAAATCACAACAAAAGGCATCATACGCTGATATGCACCTTGATGCCTGCATTGGCCAGCATCTCTAATGTTGGACGGACTCCATCCTGCAGCTTGTCCTCAACTCCCGTTACACAGAGGAGTTCCAGGTC
>JYFJ02008314.1:0-12760 GCA_000934665.2 Catajapyx aquilonaris
ATATGACAACATTCTAGTCGTAAGTATTGTTCTGAATGATGAAAACCTGCCCTTTCATGTGTCCATCCGTGATTGTCATTCCTCTCTCTTTTGCAAACCGTCTGTTGCCATCCATGATGTAGGCAATGTGTCGAGGGATATGACCCTGTTTGACAATTTTCGAGAAGAAATCCTGCATGTAAGTCAAGCTACCATATTCTGATGGCTTTCTTAACTTTTGGGACATGTTCACACCACTTGAATTAAGGAAGCAACTCATAGATTAGCCATGTTATTATTCACTTTTAGACATTCTTTGCAAGTAAATTGTAGACAAAGTATTGACGGCATATCCATCAGACACAAGTTTTCAAAAATCTGCTCACTTCATATACTATTACAACAGTAGCCTAGTGATTAACAGAGGTCTCAAAAAGAATTCTCATTTTCAACGGTGCACATCAAACATGGATAATTATGTCAATCGGGAACATGCACATTTTAAAATATACTCACACTATACTGTAGTCAAGTCTACTCTACCTAGTCTTGTCTGGCTGAAGGAGAACTTCAAGCTCAAAAAGCTGATGCTTTATAGCTCGCTTTATAGTATACTTTACCACTAATTTTAGATAGACCTGATTCATTGTAACAAGTTTAATCTTCAGTCCATTGCATCAGCGCAAGAATATCCTGGTCGTTTCTGAAATCATGACGCGAACGGAATATGATATTACAGCAATTAGACCTGTATAATCTCAATATATAGAGGCATAATATTTCTTCAAAGTTGAGCTTTATTTGCTTCCCGGCGGGTTGCATTGCAGACTTCATCCCCTGACGTGTGGAGAGGTGTCAGGGCCTCCACCGCAGAAGATAGCGACAAACGGTTTTCATATTCGGTTTATAAGCATAACCTACAAACAAAAATAGGTGTCATGATCAACTTCCGGTGATCAGCCACTTTCGGTTTTCCATGGGTTCAGTCTATCCTCACAAGACTACTTGAAAGCATGAGAAAGAGTCTCTTCTAATCACACTCACGTGATTTGCCAATCTTATTTAAATAGTGAAAATTCCTTTCATGGCTGGACCAACATGCAGGTGCCTGATTGCTTGTTTCTGAGTAATGACTAATGAGACTAATGACTCATGCTCGTTAAAATTATAGACACTTATTGTGCACAACGGTAGCTTGTATATTCCAGAAAAAAAAGTGGCTATTAGAAATATGCCAAAGAATCATCCAAAAAACTTATTGTCCACTAAACCATTGCAACATGGCTGACATACTGTATATTAGTGCTTTCTTGTATGAATTTGAAATTTTGACAACTTATGTAGTGTTGTATTAATATATGTCTTTGTTGCAATATCAGTGTGATAAAAAAAACACTGTAGGCCTACCTTTTTTTAAAAACATGTGTTGAAATATTTTATATACCGTAACCTTCCCTCTCTATTTCTCCATCCTCTTTCAAGCCTTTGCAGTGTGTAGGTAATGGTAATACGTACCCTTTACTAAAAACTGCAGTATCAAGAAAGTGTATACATGTGCAATGCAATAAGGGAATTTATAGATATATTTATTTGATTTTCAGAGCAATTTTTTAAAGATTATGTTCGACATTTAAAATTACTTCAACACTTAATTACCAGGACTTTGTCAACATTTATTATATTTAAATCCTATATATACGAGGGGCAGTTGGAAAGCACGTTTCGTGATGCTACAGTTTTGACCAAGGGTCCGTGGGCAACGTGGCAGCGTCCTTGACAATGTTGGCTTTTCTCATCCAAAAGGCTGGCATGGTCAAGGACGTGGCCAAGCTAGACCATCATCACATTTTCCAGTCAACTTATTACAGTGGATGTGAAAATAATTGACGTTTTCAATGTCCAGGGTGACCACAGAGAGAGAGGCGGTCTGGGAGATAGCATTGTACATATTTTGAATTGTAAATAAAATGGCTTTATAAATCTTAAATGGTCAGTACGACTTGGGTATTGTGGCATATTCGGAGAAGGATTGCATTTTCCTGATTAATTAACGGATTACTCAGTAGTAATGATTTTTACTCTCAAGAAGTAATGCGTAATCTCAAATGTTTGGTTTGCTGACTAAACTGAACATTTGCTATTGAAGCTGGTGTTTTGTAGCAGCTATTTTCCCCACTGTAATTGAATGCGTCAGCAGAAGTTAGTGGTCATGCTGGTTCATTAGGTAGATGACATACGTAAAACCTCTTCCACTTGGTTTCCCTCATCATCATTGCTTCAGAGCAGCACAGGATTCAGTAACGATAATAATTATAATATATTCACAAAAAAACCCGAAATTTATTTGAATTTATTTTTTCCAGCATCACAGTACTGCAAGCTAAGAATCAAAGCTTTGTATATACACTATACTTGTCTTCCGATTTAGGCAGTGCTGCAGATTAAACATAAATAATGGCATGCTGGATAATTAATTAATTTTCAAATGAAACACAAAAGACTAACAGCTTCTCTTTTCCACACGCACCACACAATAATTTATTTCTGGAGACATATATTATTTCCAACATTTGACATTCTTATTGTCCAGGTCCATATTGTAATATTGTACCTTAAGGTACCAACAATTTAATTATTTTCATCCCTAAATTAGATGACAAGCTAAGGCATTTCACGTGAATCTTTAGTTGACTTACAAAACAAACAAAAAAAACTCTCAAAATGTCCCAAATGGTGGGGCAAAAAACTCATAACCTAATATGAACACACCCTGTTTCATGCTCTCAAGCTCGAAACATAACATTATGATGGTGTGGCATAATGTAGGCTATTGCATTAAGTAAAACAATATCCATCCTTACTCGCGACTCGTCAAATTAAAAACAATAAATATAAATTTAAAGGAACAAATAAAAATTCAATTAATTAATTCATGGATTAATTAATGAAAAACAAATACTGCGTACAAAATAAACAACGCAAGATTCTTAATTAATTAATTAAAAGGAAATTCAGACAGCTCAAACAGCTGCAAGTTTTAATATATATCGAAGGTTCCATATTTAGCATTACCCTCAGTTCCCTGTAGATGAAAAAACAAGTTCCTTTCTTAAACCAAGGCCACAAATATTTCATAGGCCGAGGCAAATATGGTCATTATTCACAAAATGAAGGAGTGATCCTATCATACTCAGAGTGATCAAAGTTTTGCAAAGCGTGATACGTGTGTGAGACATGCAAAATTTTCTACTCTACAGATTCACCAAAATAGGTCTCAACAAGGTCGAGCGCCTTGTGGTACACCAGCTCATTCTGGTGTGACTGGAGGTTCTCAATCTTGTCCAGTCCTCCGCACTCCTCGATAGCCATGGTCACAGTCTGCACTTCCCCAACCATCTTGGCTGCTTCCATCAAGTTTGCCAGTCCATCCAGGACAACTACTTGTACACCTGTCTCACAGTCTTTCGAGCTTAGAAGGTCACACAATGGCTTTGTGATTCCGTGATGGTACAGGATGATCACTTGTTCAACAGTCCCTCCCGAGATGCAGTTTGTGATGGCCCTGGCTGCCTCTTTCTTTGACCGGAAGTCACCCTGTACATGATACAATGGTCACTTCACTGCACATAAAATTCACAATAATGAACCTGACCTTTGCAAGTATTTCTCTGAGGGAGTGTAGAAGACCACCATCAATGACGGCCTGAATCTGAGCCACATTTCCAGCTGTGATGTTTGACATGATCCAAGCAACTTCCTTCACAATTAAGTTATCGTTTGGCCATGTAAGCAACAAATGTTGTAACTTTGGGAGTATCCCACACTGGAGTGCCGAATCAGTCTGGGAATCAGTCCCCGACACAACGTTGCCCACAGCCCTTAGAGCTGGAATCACCACAGTCGGCTCACCAAACTCCAAGAGCTGCACGAGTTGTTGCACAACACCAGAATCTATCACCTCCTGGATCATCTCATTGTTGGCCTCTGTTACATACGAGAATGCCACACACACATTTGCTAAAGAAAAACATTGTTGTTAATATCCACCAAAACACAAGCGTACGTACACACTGGTGTGGAAAGCAAGTTAGAATTCAGCAGATGTGCAACAATGGGACTTACTCAGAACTTCCTGTTCGGTGTGGTAAGCCAACTGACAAAGCGTGGGAATCAGCTGTAGGACAGCCTCCAAAGGAGGTGACGGGTAATCGTTGCGGCAGAGATTGGACATTGTCCAGGTGATGTCTCGCAGGAATGAAGTCTGCAACAATCCAAATTTAAAGCACGTGATTGCAGTGTTCATAAATTTAGACTTACAGTAGTGGTGGGATTGTTGAGTTGAAGAAGAGGCTCTATGACCCCAGAGCTGATGACACAGTCCCGCAGACTGGGTCCATCTCCAGCAATGTTTCCCAGGGCCCAAACGGCGTGCTCTGCCACGTTCGGATGACCTGAGGACAGCAGGGTGACTAAGTGTGGGACAGCACCTGCCGTCACCACTGCCTTCGTCTGATCCGATGATCCGCCTGCAACATTCGTCAGCAACCACGCTGCCTCAACCTGAATATCAGGCCTGCAAGGAAACAATTGCAATATTCATACTCATGAATATATTTTAATTGCAAAATTTTCTCACGTGTAACTTTGGCCCAGGAAGGAAACACATCTCCGCATAATTCCAGCTTCAATGATGGTGCTTATTGGTGCCTCTTTTCCTTCAACACTCATCATTCTTCTGGCAGTCTGGATGGCAACTAGCTGCATGGTAGGGTCACTTCCATCCATCATTTCCACTATCTTCTTGATGGTTGGGTCAGTAGATTCATGGATAGGATTTGTCGGCTCCTCATCCACACTAATATTACGCCGCTTGGTAAGCTGCTCATCTTTTCTGGCCTTACGCAACTTAATTGTCATCGACTTAATACCACGTCGAATCACCTATAAAAGGTCACATCATGATGCAGGAAACCTTTGACCCATTTTTTTGTGGTGGATTTGTGACCTGCTGTCCTTGAAGAAACAGCTTTGAAATAGCTCAGGATTTTGGCTTATCAGTTAAGTACTCCCCTGGAGCTATAATCTCCCCTTCACTAGTCCCCCACCCTTTCCCTTTTCTGTCTCCAAACCACCTACCAAATATGTCGCCATATCCAACAGACACTTTTGTTTCCCCAAGCCAGCTCTAGAAATAATATCCTGTGTCTATAATGGCTCTGTAAAGGTGTTACGCAATAATCCTCAAACTTACCTCCATGTTTTTGATTCCCGAATTTTTGTAGAGTCCAATTCGGGTGCTTGTTGAGGACATCCTTCCCCTTGGCCTCTGACCTCCTGACTTTCAACTCTCAAAATCAAAATGTTATCAGCAGTGAGGGGGGGTGCTTCCAGAGGGTTGAAAAGTGCATGTAGCTGGAGCCACCAGACAGACCACCTGGTGTCCTTCTTTGGCTTAGTAACATAATTTTTCTCTTTTGGTCACATCCTGTACTGTAAGCATATGAGCACATGCATTCAAATTAATTAAAAACCTAAAAATTACATTTAATTCAGAGCCAAATTTTACCCGCTTTAACTGCTTTTGACATCGAAGCAGCCTTCTTTGCGCCGAACCAACATGAAACTTCCGACAATTTCGGTAATGATTTTTTAAACGTGCATTTAGCGATCGTATCCGGAAATATTCCTGAAATAATGAATAGGCAGGTAGTGAACAAGTCAACTCGCTAGCTGCAATGTCATAGAAAAACATGTTTTATTTCCCAAAAAAAAAAACACATTGAAAAAAAAATGAGACTTCCATCTACACATAGCCACAATCCTTTGCCGAGTATACAAAATCTGAAAGTCCGACCATTTATGAAGCCGTTTTATTGACAGTACAAAATTATGTATAATGCTCTCCTGTACCCTTTAACGCCAAGGCAAGGAATCGTTAACAAAAAAAAAAAAGGCACGATCCAGTGCTAAAGAGTGAATGCATCTGAATATGCGGCACCATTTATATACATTTGATAATAATGGCAGTGTGAACCCCTCGCAACTCCATGATCCAACATTGCAGGAGTTTAATAAATTAGAAGGTAAACCCGCCATCAGGAACATCAGCAGTCTGGGAGAACTCGAATGTCCCGTTTTCGCCTACAGCCTCAGGTCCCTGCAACAAGAAAAATACAAAGTCATACACATCGGGGGAAAAAAAACAGCTATGGCCACTTATTGTACAGTGTTGGAAATTAATCGAGGCATGCTACTAGCGACATTTTCCGAAGCGGCAGAAGACGGAATCGAGTACAAGCCTGGCCACTTCAGAAAATGTCACTAGCAGCATGCCTCGATTAATTTCCAACACTGTACCTTGTTCGGCATGTAGACGACAATATGACTGCTTACACTATCACTGAAGTAGACCTCCACGAGATTGAGAGCCTTCTGGTAAACCTGCTCGTTCTCGTGAGACTGGAGATTCTCAACTTTGTCCAGTCCACCGCACTCCTCGATCGCCAGAGCCACTTTCTCAACCTCCCCGACCTTCTCCGCAGCCTGGAGCAGGTTGGCCAGTCCGTCCAGAACAACGACTACGGTCTTCCAATCCTTAGAGCTGAGAAGATCGCAGAATGGCTTGATGATTCCATGCTGGTACAGGATAATGATCTGCTCAACAGTGCCTCCCGAAGTGTAGTTCGTGATTGCCCACGCGGCTTCTTTCTGGGACTTAAAGTCACCCTGGATATTCCGTTAAAAAAAAATTATTATTTCATATCTGCAGAACCATAAAATGAGCCTCACCTTATCGAGGATCTCGATTAGCGGGTGAAGCAGATCGGCGTTGATCACTGCCTGAATCTGATCTGCATTTCCTGCTGTTATGTTCGAGATAGTCCAGGCAACTTCCTTGACAATATTGGCTTTTGGATGCGGAAGCAGGGATTTAAATATTGGCAGGGCCCCGCATTTGACCACCACGTCAGTCTGGGAGTCATTCCCAGTTACCACGTTGCCCACAGCCCTTAAAGCAGGAATGACCACGGATGGCTCGTCACACTCCAGGAGCTGCACAAGTCGCTGAACCACGCCCGAGTCAACCACCTCCTGGATTTTCTCGTTGGTACCATCAGTTATGTATGAGAAAGCCCAACAGGCATCAGCTGCAGAGAAAATACCATTAGTAACTAATAAAAAGCGGATAAAACAACCAGGACATACCCAGTACTTCCTTGTCAGTATGGTAAACGAGCTGGCAAAGCGCAGGTATCAGCTGGCAGATGGCCTCAAAAGGAGGCGACGGGTTCTTGTTGCGGCACAAGTTGGACACAGTCCAGGTGATGTTGCGCAAGAAGGCAGGCTGCAACAATCGAAATATGAAACACGTGATCATACGTCCAATATTTATACTAACTTACAGTGGTGGTGGGCTTGACGAGTTCCAATAGCGGCTTGATAACCCCAGCACTGATGGCAAAGTCCCTCAAACTGGGTCCGTCTCCAGCGATGTTTCCCAGGGCCCAAACAGCCTGCTCTGCAACATGTGGATGACCCGAGCTGAGCAAGGTCACCAGATGGGGGACAGCACCTGCAGTCACCACCGCCTTAGTCTGATCTGATGACCCCGATGCAATGTTGGTCAGTGCCCATGCCGCCTCGAACTGTAGATCAGGCCTGCCGAGAACAATTACAAAGTTATGAACATAGACAAAAAATACATCACATGCGTAACGCACATGTCGCTTCGGGACAGGAGTGAGACGAATCGGGGAACAATTCCAGCATCAATCATGGTGTCTATCGGTGGGTTCCTCTCCCGGCTGAGTGTCTTCCTCGCCGCTTGGGTGGCAATCAGTTGCATGTTAGGATCAATTCCGTTGATCCCCGCCACTATCTCTTCAATGGACATGTTCATGGCAGCCTGGTTGTTTGATTCCTGGAGAGGGCTTGTGGGCTCCTCACCCAGGCTGATGTTGCGGCGCTTGAGAAGCTGGTCATCCTTCCGAGCTTTACGCAGCTCAACGGTCACTTCCTGGCGTCGACGCCGGAGCTCCTGTGAAATAACGGACAACGTTACAAGCTTATCGAACAAAACTGCGCTAATAACTCACTTCCGAATCCTTCCCCACATTCTTGAAGCTTCGGATGCGGTTAGGCTGGTTGTTCTCTGACTGCTGCATCTTCAGGCTGACTTTTTCCCTTCCGTCAAATTAACCTGCGGGAACAGTAAACGTTACAACCCAAACATCCACCGCAATCTTAGTACAAGCAAAAGTATTCCTTTGTTACAGATGCATGCCTCCCATGCCATTACACATCCTGCTGACTTGGCAACAAACAAAGGCTGCAGCTACCCTCCCGCATTCCACCTCATAATAGTAGCCTCGCAAGCAAGGTACTGCATGAGTCACGCACACACTCAGTACAATATTTACGCACCCTAGCGCAATATGATGGCACACATGCATATGGCAGCATACTTGTCATTACATACGGGAAGCGTACTTGTCGTTACGTACTTGTTACGTTCTTATGGAGGCGCACTAGTCATTACATTCTTATGGAGGCGCACTAGTCATTACGTTCTTACGGAAGCGCACTTGTCATTACGTTCTTATGGAGGCGCACTTGTCATTACGTTCTTATGGAGGCGCACTTGTCATTACGTTCTTATGGAGGCGCACTAGTCATTACGTTCTTATGGAGGCGCACTAGTCATTACGTTCTTATGGAGGCGCACTAGTCATTACGTTCTTATGGAGGCGCACTTGTCATTACACGCTTATGGAAGCGTACCTGTCGTTAGATGCTTTAGGAAGCGTACTTGTTACGTACCTATGGAAGCATACTTGTACGTACCTATGGAGGCGCACTTGTCATTACACGCTTATTGACATGTACTTGTCGTTATGTGCATATGGAAGCGTACCTGTCGTTAGGTACTTTTGGAGGCGTACTTGTTACGTACCTATGGAGGCGTACTTGTCGTTACATGCTTATGGAAGTGACCACCCGGCCGTTCATGATCTGACCGGACCTGACTTTCAATCACTAATTGCACGACCTACCGGCCACATAATTACCTGATTTATCTCCCCACTAGCTTAAGCAGTCCTTCAGCAATTAATAATAATGGATCCAATACGAAAAATATGAAGAATTTAATTCCAAATATCAAAAACCGTTAGTCGCCATTGCACAACCTGCGAACAAAGGAGATCCAGTATGTCCCGCACTTGACCTTATTAAACCCCCTACCCAGTGTTACTAGTCAAGTGTCCAGATGACCTCACCTTGTCCAGTAAAAAAAAAAGGAAGACGTGACCAAAATGGTGTCCAGATCGTTCCAAGTCTCCTCCAGAAATGACCAGTACTTTTTCGAACACTTTTCTTTTCTTTTTTTTCTTTTTTTTGTTCGAAATATTTGAATCTATCCAACCTTGGGCGGGCGGCCGTTGGACTTTTTAAACGATCTGATTGGCTGGATAGGGATGTAACGAATGCTGGGATTGGCCAAGTGGATCCCAGGACAATGAAGAGTTTACATGTGAAAGTATCACCGGTGATGAGCCAATAGGGAATTAGAACGCATGCGCACTAGTGTAACCAACCGGGTGTGTAAACAATCAATTTTATTAAAATCAGGTCGGAACACTATTTAATTGCGGTGTTAATTAATTGCGTTTTTTAAAATTAGGATTTACGGTATGCTTCACAGACGTTTAAATGCCTGGTTGTTGACACGTGGTTAGCCGGTGGTTTTCTTTTATTTCTTTTTTCTCTCTGTACCGGGTATGAAAAGATGGCCGACGGATCGTTACTACAATTTTCATAAAATTATGCCTCAAATATTTACACTCAATCTAACTTGAGCCAAAGTCACTGACCGGCTAAACTATTCATAGATCACTTACTATCCATATATAGGTGCTGTACGCACCGGTACGCACTGACCTGATTTCCTTACAAGTACACAACCGCAATAGATTTTTTCCAATAATAATTAATTATCAATAAACTGTTCATAGATCATTTACTATCCATGAATAGGTACACACTGGCCTTATTTTCATACCAAAAGTACAGCTAAATTGTTCAGCTGCGATGGATATTTTTTCAATAATTATGATTGCCTCAACATTTACTATCCATAAATTGGTATGCACTTGCCTAATTTCAATTACTAAGGTCGACTAAAGTACAGCTCAATGTTTCAATTGCATGGATATTGTTCATTAAATAATTATCAATAGCTAATGTTCAATCACATTGTTTCAGTAAATGTCACTACTTTCATTGCTTATCAATAATTTGTTGCAAACTTATTTCAATAACTATCAATATTTACTAGTTACATGTGAAGTGTAATTACTCTTGTAGCATACAGACATTAATCTGTTATCAGCTCTTTGCCAACTAATCGGCTGGGAATTCCGCTTTATCAGTTCATGACAAATCCTATTGATAACCATGACTCAAACCTGTTACCCAACAGTTGTTAAGACCTGCAGAAGAAAATTTAAGAGGGTACGAAGCCTGCAAAAGTACACCAGAAAATACCAGATGTCACCGACTTATGTTTATTCGACAAAAACTGGGAATACACCATGGGAATGTCGGGTAGAAGGAAAAGCTTTTACGACAGGGGGGGTGGGGAGAACTCCTTTTAAAAAAACAAATTGGCTCCCATCGCCACAGTTATGCCCGCCATACCAAGTACAATGCTGACGGTAATTGTTTCGGAATGCATCGAGTATAGAATGTTGGGGGGGGATTGGGAATGCAAAAAAATGCAAAAAAAAATTATTATAGCTTCGGTTGTTTAGAAGCACTTTCGGTGCACGATGGATGGGCCGGACTCGTCGTACTCCTGCTTCGAGATCCACATCTGCTGGAATGTCGACAGCGATGCGAGGATGGACCCGCCGATCCATACGCTGTACTTGCGCTCGGGAGGTGCGATAATCTTAATCTTCATTGTGGAAGGAGCCAGGGCTGTGATCTCCTTCTGCATACGGTCGGCAATGCCTGGGTACATCGTGGTGCCTCCAGACAGCACGGTGTTGGCGTACAGATCCTTACGGATGTCAACATCGCACTTCATGATGGAATTGTAGGTGGTCTCGTGCAATCCGCATGACTCCATACCCAGGAACGATGGCTGGAACATGGCTTCGGGGCAGCGGAATCGCTCGTTGCCAATGGTGATGACCTGGCCGTCAGGGAGCTCGTAGGACTTTTCAAGGGATGAGGACGATGCGGCGGTGGCCATTTCCTGCTCGAAGTCAAGCGCCACATAGCACAGCTTCTCCTTGATGTCTCGGACAATCTCACGCTCAGCAGTGGTGGTGAAGCTGTATCCGCGCTCAGTCAGGATCTTCATCAGGTAGTCGGTCAGATCCCGACCGGCAAGATCCAGACGAAGGATAGCATGGGGAAGTGCATAACCCTCGTAGATTGGAACAGTATGGGACACGCCGTCTCCAGAATCCAGCACGATACCAGTCGTACGACCAGAAGCGTACAGACTCAGCACGGCCTGGATGGCCACGTACATGGCTGGAACATTGAAGGTCTCGAACATAATCTGGGTCATCTTTTCTCGGTTAGCCTTAGGGTTCAGTGGGGCTTCAGTCAGCAGAACAGGATGCTCTTCAGGCGCCACACGCAGCTCATTGTAGAAGGTATGATGCCAGATCTTCTCCATGTCGTCCCAGTTGGTCACAATACCATGCTCAATGGGGTACTTCAGGGTCAGGATACCACGCTTGGACTGGGCCTCGTCGCCAACATAGCTGTCCTTCTGGCCCATACCAACCATCACACCCTGTCGGCACAAATTACCATGATTAGTGACAATGTCCGTACGAATGAAACGCCTCGTCTTGCGGCTAGTGCTCGCTGCAATGTTAATTAAATGAGCCTCTTCTGCACGACATGTTTCAGAGGCTCCGTTGTGCTTCAGGTCCGCTACAGCGACTGTACACGGCTCGGCGACACCAGTTGCGATCTCCACTTGAGCCCGAGCGAGTGCCCAGCCATGTACAGCCGCTTTAGCAGACGTGACGCTCAAAATAGCCTCCATAACAGGCGCTCCTCGTCAGAAAGAGACCTTTCTTGGGAGGTTACGAGCTTCAGATCTTACTCCTGTTAGTGATTGTACTTCTTGCATGCAAATGCACCGATGACAGTACTTGTCGTGCCTGTGCAATTCTTTTCAGAATTTGCCTGATTTAAGTGTTCCGGTTTGTGATTTTGGATGATGCCCATACCTGATGCCTGGGTCGTCCAACGATGGAAGGGAAGACAGCCCTTGGAGCGTCATCCCCTGCGAACCCAGCCTTGCACATTCCGGACCCATTGTCCACCACCAGAGCTGCAACCTCGTCGTCGCACATCTTGGGTCTTTAAGTCCTGTAGGAAACTTGGCTGGAGACTGGAATGGAAGGGGCGAGTGTGACTTCTGAGTCTGCCTGGATCAGAAAGAGAGAGACGGAGGAGGCCGGGAGAGAGAGGGTAGGGAGGAGGAGGAGGGTAGAGGTGGGGAGCCCCACAAGCCACACCCTGAAACGGTGACGCCTCACTTCCGGCGCCTACAAAATGCCCATATAAGGAGCGGTTTTTAGCCGGCTGCCACCCACCACCCACCGATGCCCCTCCCACCGGATAATCTACCCCCCTCTTGGCCCCTTCCCCTCTCCTCCTCCTCCTCCTCCCCCTCCCTTCACTCTAATAGAACATGTAGCCTTGTCCTCCTAGCCTCAATTACAAACATGGGGAAAGAAAGAAAAAAAAG
>JYFJ02008315.1:0-12758 GCA_000934665.2 Catajapyx aquilonaris
CATTAGGCGTGGACATGTTCTGATACATTAAAGGTGCCGTACTGGTGGCGCCACCAGCCGTGAAGGCAAAAGAGCGAATCAAAGCTCGATTCGCTCTTTTTCCGCCAGAGGCTGGTGGCGCCACCAGTAATGTCCAGCACTGTACCTTATGCAGGAAAAGCCACGCTCCGGACTAAAAATGGCGGCGCACATGACACTTAATTGACCAATGTTCGCATTATAAGTAGAGTAGGGGTAAGATAACTTATGCGTTTTGGGAGGTGGCTTGTGTCCTTGGCATCCATAATATTAGCCTCGCCCCTTGATGAGTTTTTTTTGTATGGAACTAAGAACGATTGGTGGGGAAATATTTCCCCCATACATGATTACCAATTGGGTTAGTGTAAACAAACTCATCTAATTCTTGAGGTAGCAGAACTTGTAGGGCTTTGCGATATCGGAAATTGCATATCGACTTTCGATACTCAAAAAATATCGAATCGAAGTCGATATATCGAAAATCGAAAAACCTACATCGAAAATATCGAAAAATATCGCAAATCGAGGTTGATATATCGAAAATCGAAAAACCTACATCGAACATATCGAAAAATATCGCAAATCGAAGTCGATATATCGAAAATCGGAAAACCTACATCGAAAAATATCGAAAAATATCACAAATCGACATCGAACCGACATCGAAAAATATCGCAAACCAACATCGAACCGACATCACAAAATATCGCAAATCGACATCGCGATATTCGATACATCGCACATGCCAAGCGTCGGATATCGCAACTTCGATATTAGGAAAATATCGCATCGACAGTCGATGTATCGAAATATCGCACAGCCCTAGCAGAACATAACACATATCTCCTTTGAAATCGAATCCTGATTGGTCGACCGGTATGGGGCGGGGCTAATTATGGTTGCCAAGCAACCCACTTCTCAAAACCCCAGGTTAGCTTACCCATACTGTACTTTTTTTTCTTCATTTAGGCCTATTTCCAGGAGTGTTCATCCTATCCATGGTATTTAATATGAACTAAAATTACCAAAATTTAAATATAAATATATTGAAGTTTAAATAATGTAAAATCTATTCATAGCCTCATCCACGTAGTACCTCATGATGCCACCAGAGAGCATCCCTACCAGACAATCCCTTCCCCGCCATCTACCGCCACTGATCCGAACTAATTAATCAGCTGATCCCCCCCACGTGACCCTCTTAATAATAATAAACACAAGAGCACGTGACCACAGCAATGAATGTGTTGGCACCAGTCACCAGTAGTTGTTGGCTCACTTCTTGAGTTGGCTACACTTAGTTTTGGATTGACCCCAACGATGGTCCTTTGCAGCTGGCATGGAATGAGGATGTCTTCGGAGGAGGTGTCCAGGGAGGTCAGGGAGAAGAGGATCCTCCACTGGAACTGCAGGGGGATGGCCCGCTTGCCCCCTGAGCTGCTGAAGGACGGAAGGGAGGTCAGGGAGATATACCTCAAGTGGAACGCACTTGTCACACTGGTACATGCATTGCCATACATTAACCATATGTCAGGTCGTAACGCACTTGTTGTCGTTCCAGCCGTCAGACATAAGCCGACTGAAGCGACTCACCAACCTGTACCTGTACGCAAACATGCTCGTGTCCCTACCGGACGAGATAGGCCAGCTGGTGGACCTCCAGACGCTGGACGTCAGCCAGAACATGCTCACCGCACTGCCAGACTCCATCGGACGACTGGAGGCCCTGGAGAACCTGGTGGCTCCAGGGAACAAGCTGGCCGCACTGCCAAAAGGTCCTCGCATGTGCAGAGAACCTCTAACCATTCACCGTTATAAAATTGATTTTTAATGATATTTAATTATTAAATTAATTAACTGTACTTAATATATGGTACTGATAATATTAATTTATGCTTATAATTAATCAATAAGCCAAAAGGTGCTCACATGTCCACAGAACCTGCTCTGACCGGTCTCTGTTATACAATTTATTTTTAACTATATATAATCATTAAATTAATTCACCATACTGAATATACTGATAACAATATTAATTGATGCCGATTATTAACCCTGGAACCGTGACTGTGGGGTGTGAAACAGGCTAATTAGTTTAATTATCATTTAATTGTGGTTGCTTATACATGCTTCGGTACCCACAGAAATACCTCGCTCGCTCAAGGTTCTCAACCTGTCCGGAAACTGCGTACGATCACTGCCAGATCTGTCTGATTGCACCGCCATTGAGGAGATTCATATGGACCAGAATGAGCTGCGGACACTGCCCAATATGCTGGTGTACCTGCCCAACCTGCGAACGCTGTCGGTTTGTCACAACCGATTAATGTACCTGCCGTCTGTGCCGTTCGTTAGTCACCCGACTGTATACTTCGATGGGAATCCGATGGTGACGTACCTGCCTTACACTTTTGGATGCCAGCAGTGTGTCAACACCTGTCCATGGCTGGAGGACGACACCTGGGGGTTGAGCGTGTACGGTTGCTTCGAGACCTGTGCACGAGATCCTAACTGCGTACGGATCACAACTAGTATCGGCGATATGACATTTCCGCCGGGTGTACAATTCCTGACACCAACCGATGCGGTGCCATCGCTACTTGAACTTGCATTGCGTGCTGCATACTCGGTGGCGTACAAACATCGCTGCCAGCCACAGAGCGGACAGCAGCTACATCTGATTCTAACTGAGCGTTCGCCGCAAGTGTCCGTCGGTGGTGAATTACCGAAGCCGCTATGCCGCACCATTGACTGCGGACCAATGGCGCTGTGCTTTGGCGGCTGCAACACTGCCATATTCAGCCAGTGTGTGCTGTGGGTCATAGCACGCAGGATACGTGCAATTGGCAGCCTGGGTGCCGCCATGTACATACCGACCGCTATGTACTTTTGCTCACAGAAGTGTGCCGCAGCGTACGAACAAGAAGTAATGAACAGCGAGGCCAACTGGGAGCAAATGATGGTCCGCAGCAGGCTCCCCTGGTTCTCAGGATTTTAACGCAGCTCAATATCAACTGAACATGCTCAATTTCACATCAACGGTGCCAAATAAAACCATTTTTAAAACCGCAGTGATTCAACACATTATTGCACAATGCTAAATTTTTTATTACGTTCATGACAGGAGCTGAAGCCACGTACGCTCCATTTAAGCGCTAATTATACTGAATACAAAAAATGTACACAAATACAATTTGAAATTATGGGCACACGCACATGGTTTACAAACCCAGGGGAGGGGGGAAGTGGTGGCCCTGCGGAAGAGGGTCGAAATGAAGGAAGACGAAGCAACGAAATTTACACGTGAGATATGTACGAGTTGGACTAAATGCAATTAACCTAACGAGCAACACTGGATAATTGTTGGGGGGAGGAAAAAATATATGGCACTATTTCCCATATTTATCACAATGGCTTCGAAGGAACCATCTCATCTGGCGGGCGGCGATGTAAATTGTTAATTAGTAATTAACGAACCCGGCCATTAACACTTTTAAATGCATCCTAAAGGTGGTTATAAGTCCACATGGGTCACAGTGACACAACACGTATGTACATGGCTTGCATAATTTGCACTTCAATTATTTTACCTCGCCAGACACACACTACTGTAAGCACAACTCCTCGCAAAAAATCGAAGACAAGACATCGAATCACCGGAAGTGCGGACTGGTACTATGTACGTCAAGGGTAAGTTTAACCGAGTATGACCAGCCCTTTGCTCTCGATTGCGGAGGTCAGCGCTTTGTCCAGGATTTCTCCGGGATCTGCATCCGGATAGTCGGGATCCGGCTCTTCCTTCTTCCCGTCCTCCGGAGGCGGGACGTCACTGTCGCATCCGCTGTCTGTGTCATCTTCGTCCGTTGACACCCGTCGCTTCCGGCCCAACAGCCGTGAGCGCATGAACTCCGGATCGATGAACATGGCTGGCGGCAACGAATCCAAGTCGAGGCGGCTGCGGCGACGACGGTTTGGAAAACAGCGGCATGGAAGAATCAGCGGTTTTGGCTCCGAGGGTGAGTCCGTCGAATCCGAGTCGGTTGACGAATCCGAGTCAGATGAACTGTGGAAGAAGTGGTGATGGTGATGCTGGCACCGGCGGCGGTGCAGACCATGGTTTTCAATAGCAGCTGAAACCGCCTCATTCTCCACATTCTGCTGCAGCTCCCCCTCGGACTCAGACGGGTGAGTTGGCTGCTCTGGAGCCGGAAGATGGGAAGGGTCGGTCGCAGGATACGGGACGAACCCCATCTCTTCCAGAACCTATACAATGCACAATACGTCGAAACAAACTTGGTGAGACCAAAAACTTGAGACATGTCTTAGCATTTCAAAAACTTAAAATAATTTAGATCTGTCGATAAGTTTTCACGTTATAGCGTTTTAAAATTTGGACATTCTTTTTCGATGACCCTGTACAGCTTAACATAGCTTTTTGTAACTGAATGACAAAAAACATTTCAAAGTATATGAATATAAACATGGACGATGTACAAGGCATTCATGAGATACCGTCCCCCGACCACTTGTTGGTGTAAAGCAGTGTCCTTGTACTGCCCAGCAGCTCATACTCGGATACCAAGCTTGGGATTGAAGCCCGACATGAGAGGGAAAAGCTCCTGAAGTTTAGAGGTGTTTTCTTTATTGCCTGGGTGCACCGGATACTCCCTTGGTATATCCAGCCTGAATTTACCTTGTTGATGGCATTGTCGATTATTCCTTTGGCAAGATGCTTGGTCTGCCATCTGCGTAGATTGTGCGTGCTGTGGTTCAGCGAGTGCAGGAAGTTCCGGACGCATCGGGACACATCTGCCGGACTCTGCTGAGCCACCTGCGCATCCTCCGCCTCCACCTCCATTGCCTCCGTCTCCTCTTCCTTACTCTCAACCTCCGGCTGTTGCTCATGCCCCAACATCCTCTTCAACTGCGACGATCCTTTCCCCCTTGCGATGGGCCGTCCACGCCTCCCATCCCGCAGGTGGGACTTACCCTTGATTTGCCACAAGTAACGAGCCTTCTTGAACGGCCGTCCTCCGCTCCGGCTGCCCTCTTTGCTCTCATTTTCCTTACTCCCTGAACCAGACGCCAGCGGGGTCAGATCCTCATTGGGCTTACCCATCCTGTAAAACCAAGCTGCATTATCAACATAAATGTGGACAGCCCCCTCACCTTGTGTCCACACCCTTTTCAGACTAGGCCTAGCTCTCCCTGGCCTCCCTTCCTCCGAAACCCCCTTCAGGAGATGCTTCTTCTCCCTGGTCCTCCTCCAGCATCCAGAAGCCCTCCAGTCTCCAGAAGGACACAGACGGAAGATCGCCCCCCTCCCAGAAAATGCTTGGAAAAAAATGTCTCCTGTTGTATCTAGGGGAAGAAGAGGGTATGGCTGCAGGGGGAAAACGTCAATAGGGATGGGGGTGAAAAGGTGGGGATGGGCATGCCCCACACATAGTATAGGCTAGGGGCAGGAACTAGGGGCAGGAACCAGGGGCAGGAACCAGGGGCGAGGACAAGAAATATTTTGCGTTTCAATCATTGCGATTTATTGACGGAAAATCGTCGGGTCGAATCAAGCACAGCGGTTGTGGCTAGTAGCGATATTAGGTTACACGTGGGGTGCACATTGCTGGGTAGTAATTACCACTTAAATAGTACAGCACGATCATATTAACGGCGGTTTAAAAATGTACAGTGCTAATTACACACAATTACCGGTCATACATGCTCATACTTGCCAGATAGCAACAGCATGTAGCTAATATCGAAAATCGCTGCTTTTTTCGGTCCAAGCGTCACGGTGCGTTCGGTTGGCTGTGCAGCTGTTTCAGGAGCAGTGGTAGGAACGGGCCCAAGATGGCGTCGCTTCTAGGCTGACCTCAACACGTGTTGTTGAATTTAAGGGTGTTCAGGATGAAGCTGAAGGAGTTTCAGCGTCAGGTATGGGTTCAGTGGGTTCATAGGAGACTTGGGGTTTGATATGGGTTTGTTTGTAGGTGAAGGAGTTGCAAGGGGCGGTGAGGCAGGCGAAGGTTCATGTGGTGAACAACTTGACACGTGCTGCTAAGAAGCTGAGGGAGAAGAAAGGGAGTGAGGAGCAGAAGGCTAAGTGTGGGAGGAAGGCGGATAGGATGGTGGAGGAGATCAAGGCAGTAAGGGTGAGTCGGTCGGTACGGTGATGCCCATACAATGCGGTGACGCTTCTCACTTTCGTTGCAGAAAATGAAGGAGAAACCGATGGCCATTAAATCCCTTCAGAACACATCAACGTTTAAGGAGATTGTAGCAAACGTAAGTCGCAACCGTACATCAATGTGAACCGCATTAACCGTGTTTATCCACAGCCCAAGTCCACTCTGGAGTTACGAGCAGAGTCGCGCATATTTGACCATCCGAAAGTGAAGTCCAAAGTGGAGAAGTTCAGGTCCGAACTGCCGCATTGGCAAAAAGCACTACCGACAATGATGAGAACGAAGCCGGCCGAGAAGCCAAAAGCGGCGAAGAGGAAAGCAATCAGCGAGTGGAACGTAACCGACAACATACCTGCTGAATCTGACAATCTAGCGGCAAAACCTGCAAAAATCCCAAAATTAAGCACGGCTAAGAAGGTAGCCAAAACCAAGAAGCCTGCGAATAAACCAGCCGTTACCGAGAAGGTAGCCAAAACCAAGAAGCCTGCGAGTAAACCAGCCGTTATCGAGAAGGTAGCCACACCTGAAAAGCCTCCCGAGAGTGTGGCTGCTACTGAGAACAGTGACAGCTTAACAATCACACAGGAACTGCCCAAACCCGCAGTGGTACCAAAGCGCCAAGGGACACTCGAAGTCCGACCGCTCAGTTTAGATGAACCAGAAAGTTCCGACCTGTTTCTCTCGCAAAATGCGGAAGAATCCGAACTGTTTGTGAAGCAGGATGAGAGCGAACTGGTGGACAAAACAGGTGACCTTTTCTGTTTGCGGGGCGAACGAGTGGATGACGGGTTTGGCCGGAAGTCACGAGGACGTGGAAGGGGAGCTGGACGTGGACGAGACGCTGGACGTGGAAGAGGTCAGTGGAGTGAAGAAAGGGAAGGAGGCTCATGGGGTCAAAGTGCACGTGGTGGCGAACGACGAGGGCGTGGAGGCCGCGGTACTACACAATGGGAGCGACCTGAACCATTGTAAGTTCATAACAAACCGGTTCTATTACAACGACAAAATGTCCAGTCGAGCTGCGCTATTTATTTATGCCATCCTGTGAACTAGACGCTTTGTATACATTTGAACATATTGTCTCGTATATTTACAGCCATCAACAAACCCGACAGCAGTACCATTCGCGTGGGCCAGACCAACACACACAAGCAAAACTGGAGAAACCCACAGGTAAAACAAACCCCTCACTTGTCCACATTCTGTGACTAACATTATCCGTTACTTTTCAGGCGTACAGACTCCGAAGACCCCGGGTCTACATCCATCTTGGGAGGCCAAGAAGAAGCAGCGGGAACAGGAGACGGCCACCGTTACGTTCCAAGGGAAAAAGATCACATTCGACGACTAGTAACTAGTGTGGTGACTAGACTGTCGCAATAAATTCTTTTCATGAAGTTCCGAGTGTCCGCTACTGTTCCTCATGTTCCTCTCCTGTTGGTCGGACCCGCATCCGGTTTGGTGGGTGGGTCAGTAGTGCTGAACGGGGACGGGGTTGCGCCGCGGTCGTTGGCTCCTGCGGTTGAGGCAGCACAGGCGGTTGCGGTGGCACAAGGGGTTGCGGTGGCAGCGGAGGTCTGAACAATGCGGCCACTTCATCCACCAGCACGTGAATCGCCTTTAGCACTGCGACCTGCATCGTGTACTGGAGTATTAAAGCTCCGAACCCTTTGAGCAGTCCAGTCGATCCTTCGTCCAGCAGGGTCGAATTCAAGCAGTCGCTGACCCCAGCGTAATTGGTCAGTATGGGCACGACTTCCTGACCTGAATCCAGGTTGTCAATAATGGTGCGTGTACCCTGAAGGTGCAATCTGTGAAATAAGTCCGTTCAAGTCATGTCCAATACATATTGTGATGCCTCACCTGTGCAGCACGGTTTCAAGCGGGTATAACGCAACATCTGCAATGCATGCTCCGACGACCCCGGCCATCATCAGGTCGTGCTGACCACTCTCGCCATTATCTCTGGACACGGCGCCCCTTCGTCGCTGTCCTTCCTTCCGGTTGCTCCGCCACACCAGCAACGTTGCTCCTTGTACCAGTGTGGACAGGCAGTACTGCACCATACCGTGACACATGGTCGGGACAACCAGTATCCAAACAGGTAGGAGACGACCAGTCTGCGGCGTCGACCATGAGAAAGCGCGACTCAGCCCTTCCCTGAATATGTCGAATATTCCAGGCCGTTCGCTTGCAATCTCGCTCTGTACTGTCTCGACCAGGCTGGCCGAATAGAATGGTGTGATGACAGCTAGGCTCACGCTGGGGGCGGAACATTGTTAAAGTCAGGCTGCTGTACAGTGTCGCAACATACCATTTCAGGAGCAGGTGTTGCCCGATGTTCTTGAACGAACTGTGGCGGTTTATCTCTTTCGGCCAGGGCGTCACCTTCGATATGACATCCTCAACGGCTAGGGTCAGCCCCCGGACGACAAGCACGCTCCCGATACCCTTCCAGAGTGCGGCCACGCCTTGCGTCGAAGCCAACCGCACCGCAACCGGAACAAGCGCAAACGGCAGTATGTGCGTCCGTCGTGAGTTAACATTAACCTGACACTGCCTCCGCAACACCACAAACGGATGGATCAGCAGGTTCTCCGTCAGCAGCCCAACGACACCAACGCCAAGCCCTGCAACCTTCTGAGTCTGTGCATCTGAAATAAGCCCAATTAAAATTCTGTACTCTGGAAGTACGGTGTGTGCGGCAATACCCTGGTCGTCCGCCTGTTGGTAAGCGGCTGCCTGGAACGGGGCGTTTCCTGGTGCGTATGTCTGCGGTGCTGATCCCCTGGCGTCCCCAGATCCCGGCCTGGGTGCCCAGAAAGGCGAGTCCCTCTGCAGCTGAGAATAGAACTCGTAGTCTTCCATGCCGGCCATCTTGGGCCTCCAGCACAGCCAGAGACTAAGCGGGGGATGAAATATCGAGAAAAAAAATGACCGCCATCTTTGATTAGGGCGGCACCAAAGGCGGCCATCTTTGATGAAGTACTGTATATAGTGGAAATTGGCCACTCTGGGGATCTTTAACGTGCACTCAATGTCACAAGCACACAGGACCGACGGCTTTAATTAATAAAATAATTAAAGTATTAATAATTAATAAAAGTCACCGACCTCGGCCGGGTTCTAACCCACAAAGGGTCTAGAGGCGATCGCTCTAACCACCAGTCCACCGCCGCCGGTTATACATGCACCTAGGTGATGGTCACATCTAGCCAAGTTCCCGGCTGTTTTTGTTGGCGAAAAGTTGAGAAAATGTTTTGTAAACAATTTTCCCGATGGCAGCACAGGGTGTTATTTGATAGCTGAGGATATGTTACTGTAAGCTTCGTGAAGCCTGTAAAGTTATCTTGGATATAAACACCGCTTATTATTGAGTTTTCGATGGCCTATATCGTTTCATAGGCAAGAAATAAACTCGGTTTGACCCCTTAGTCATGCGCCTTGGACGTGTCCTCTTCTGGACAATGGTAGGTGGATGGACAATAAAAGGGCATGTCCTGACAGACTCCGACCCACTCTGGACCTGTTGATTGAATCTGGAAGATTAACTTCCTGTCCGTAATTATTATTTTTGAAATTCTAAAGTATAATATAGATGTAAAGTACTAGTTAAACGTTGTAAGTTTAGTGTTAGGTGCGACACCTGGTGACATCAAACGACGAAACATCTGCAAGGTATGGTTTTTAAGCTTGTGTAGTACTGTACTGTACAGTTGACTCCGAATAAACCAGACTTGGGTTAAACCAGACCGGTTGGTCCTTGAAGTCTATTATATCCGGAGGTAACTGTATATCGTTACGAAATGGTGAACATGTGTTAAGTTGTAATTTTGTTTAAAATTCGATGCATCAGTAGCAGTTGAGAAATAACGGTTATTGCTCATTGTTGCCAACAGTAAGAAATTTTCTTATAGAATTAGTGCAAGAATTCTCCTACAAATATTCGCAATGCTATATTCCCAGTTAATTACCCGTGATTGAGAGGTTTAATTGGAAGTGTCATGGTTGATTAGAAAATCGGGTGAGGCTCAGTGTGAAGTGCGAATCAAGCGCACCTGTTCAATTAGCTTCAATGAGGGATTTTTCAATTCGTCTTTTGTTTAGCATATGACCTCCCAAAGGACTGACCCGATTAACGGCTAGTGTATGGGCTCGCTGCACTTGAACATTGAACCCGTACCTAACCGACTGTCGGATTGTTCCAGTATACCATCAACAATGAGAAGAATTAATAACTCATGATGGCCCACATTGTTGTATACATGATGATAACAATGTATTTTCAGATGACCAACTTGATGACCTCCAGCACTGTCTATGCCCTAAGGGAAAATTGTTATAGGTTGGTTCGAAAGGTGTTGTTCTTCCTTCTGTACTAGCCTATGACAGTATTTTCTTGGGGTTCTTCGTCGTTGGCAACAATCATCTGCTGGCAACAATCGTCTGCTTTCAACAATGGACAAGGATTATTCTTTCAGCAGTTTTTTTTTGCAAATTTTCAGTCCCCTGAAGAAGAAAAAAAATTCAACATTGTTCTTTGGTACATGCAAATATGTATAGTACATTATATTGTTGTGTGAGTCAAGTTTTCAACAAAAATAAAAATAAAGTGAAAGTGTCATTGTTGCATTTTTTTTGCTATTTCCAATGTACAGTAACAGCGAAATATTTTAGGACAGTTCACAGTCCCACATTGGGTGACAACAAAGAAGCATTAGGAACATCCTGGAACCTTCAGTGCAAAGGACATTATCAGGTGTTGCTATCACTTGATGGTGTTCGTTACATTGAGGGTCACCAGACATCATCATCAGACCAGGACAACCATCGCAACACCTACCTGACTCAAGTAAGAAGAGGGTGACGTGGAAGGTTTTGGAATTTTCATTAATATTTCCAGTGCTCTCCACGTCATCGTTTTTCTCTTGAGGTTCCTCAACTTCTTCAGCATATTGGACGACGATTGCGGCTATTTTAATGGGCTCGATTCCGGCCACTTCAGACCTAATTACCGAGTTAATTGGAAACTGCATATGAGCAGATTACATGTCAGTCATACATGTCAGTCCCACATACGTCTTGTACTTTTCATTTTGTTAAAAAAATTCGCAGCATTCTGGTAAATTAATTGATTGGATTGAAGGTACACCAGCATCTGCATTGGCAATAACTGCGCAATCACGACAACAATGGCCCGCATACCTTAATTATACGGTTGCAAAGAACAGACGTGCGCCAATCTGTCGCATCTGGCAATGACGCACATACATGGTGGAACATTCCACAGTAAAATTACATTTTGATTGACCCAGTATCGACATGCAACACACATTGCTCCAATATATGCATCTCGACACAACAATTCTCATTTGGTTCCGAGAGACTATTGGCATCAGCACAACAATGAAGGCTTCTCTTGCTTTTCTGCTCTGCTTCTTCATCACGTTCCAGCTCATGCTTGTTGCTGAAGGTAATCTCTCATTGCAATATGCAATATTTGAATAGTACAAGTAAATATATTTTGTTTCCTTGTCAGGTGTTTTATGCGGTACAAAAGGCGGAGAGTGTGCCACAATAAGTCGTTGTGGGAATGCCCCAAAGGACGATGCTGCCAGAAATCAGTGTGGAGAAGAAGAGGTCTGCTGCATATGGGTTTGATAACATGGGCAAGAGGAGGGCTTTGGTGGAATCGCATTATTTTAGATGTCTTCGAAACGGTGTCTGGTTTTGTCTCATTATGAGACATACCAGTTCAGAGATGTAGCACCTTCATTGTGACCACCAATAATAAACCGAATACTCTGGAAGGATTTTGTGCTGCTCTTGCTTTTCTGATTCTTCCACCACTTTTCAGCACCAACATGTCATTTCTCTCTCAATATTATCGCGGGAATTTTTAGGGTCAGCAGCTGCAAGCCACCAGCCAATAAAGTCTCTTCTTTTGCAGGATTTGTTTTTTATGTAATTATTATGAGACTTTCAGTCAGTTAATTTTTGTTCAAATAGTCGTGTGGCGAGTATCGACATGTCTGATCCTATTGCTATTGGTTACAAAGTGTAGCCAAGTTCGCGGATTTACAGAATGAAGGAGCCAAGGAGGAAGTGGGACAAAATAATTTTTCTACCTCTGGATCCATCAATTTGGGGGCCAAGAACCACCTTGTAATCAAACGCCAGGAATAAAAAGGGTCGAGATGTTTATTGTTGCAAGATTAAGGGGAAATGTGTGTGGGCGACTTTTCTTCAACTAAACTTCTCAATAATTCGTAAAACCTAATGTTGACCTTAAAACCAAAACAAAATATTACATTGCACCGACTTTACCTTGAACCGACGCAGTATAATGGACGTAGACCTGCACAAATCAACTAATTGCCAGAAAAATATTAGCAGTTAGCAGGTTTGAATAACGCCGGCGATTATATGATGAGCAGCTGCTACTTCATCAGGCCTAATGTGACACTTATCGAGTAAAGTCGGGAGGGAAGTGTCACGGGAAGGGGGAATAAATATGGAATCAAGAGTAATGTGGGAGAACAGAATGTATTGACG
>JYFJ02008316.1:0-12877 GCA_000934665.2 Catajapyx aquilonaris
CCGAATTTCAAGAAAATCGGTGAGGTCGAAATTTGACCTCTGCCCCCCTCCAATATGGGTCACAGGGTCATTTCGAGCAGGGAACTATAGGTGAGTTTGTCATACCTTGGTGTGGGCCACCAATGGACCGAATTTGAAGAAAATCGGCGAGGTCGGAATTTTATGATTTGACCTGTCCCCCTCAAAATTGGGCCACAGGGTCATTTTGATCAGGTCACTATATGTGCGTTTTTCATCCCTTGGGGTGGGCTACCAATGCACCGAATTTCAAGAAAATCGGCGAGGTCGAAATTTTATGATTTGACCTCTGCCCCCCTCAAAATTGGGTCACGAGGTCATTTTGATCAGGTAACTATAGGTGCGTTTTTCATCCCTTGGTGTGGGCTACCAATGCACCGAATTTGAAAAAAATCTGGTGAGGTCGAAATTTGACCTCTGCCCCCCTCAAAATTTGGTCACGAGGTCATTTTTATCAGGTAACTATAGGTGCGTTTTTCATCCCTTGGTGTGGGCTACCAATGCACCGAATTTCAAAAAAATCGGTGAGGTCGAAATTTTCTGATTTGACCTCTGCCCCCTCAAAATTGGGTCACGAGGTCATTTTTATCAGGTAACTATAGGTGCGTTTTTCATCCCTTGGGGTGGGCTACCAATGCACCGAATTTCAAGAAAATCGGTGAGGTTGAAATTTTCTGCGTTGAAAAATGACCCAAGTTGGCAGGGCAAATCTTCGGACATCATATGATGTCCGTAGGCCCTCCAGCAATGCAAGCTCGGAAATCATATGATGGCCGTAGGCAGCAAAGGGTTAAGCTTTGAAGCCAAAGGTTAACAGTGGAGCCATTGTTGAACATTGTTAACTTCGCAAAACATGGTTTGGAAGAAAATAATTTTCTCAAAATACCCACGCGATAATTGAGCATCTATTTATTTCTGGGCAGAGGAACATCTGAGCCACACACCAGTGCGAAAATGTCTCTCCTCCCGAGGTTTAAGATCCCGATTTGAATTTTATTACTTACTCGTTTCCGGCGCTCTCCATGGAGCCCACCGACCCAGTCCCATGACCCATAGCATCATGTACGGTACATTTGGTTAGAACTTCTCTCGTACATGTAGGCTACATGTGATTGTATGATACCTTGAAACTTATATCTGACTAGCAGCGGAGCCCGTTCTTCGCACGGCCTGTTTCCATGGTAATCACCAACAAACCCGCTGCCATGGGCAAACAAAAAAAAAAAAAAACAAAGAACCTTTGCCTTACATACGTAGATTTTTAATATACAGTAGACTATGTTATTAATTTATTAATTAATAGCAGCAAACCCGTGTGTAGTGTCGGGTACATAATTATGTTGAACTTGGTGTCAGTAAACGTACGCAGACGTGATTGAAAGCGGAAGGATGATTTGACATTGTTATGAAATAATGGGTCAACCCACAAAAATGTAAAAATTGAGCCAAGGCCAGGAACATATACCCAAAGGATAGTACTTCATTCAGTGAAAATGAAGGTGGTGAAATCTGCATACTTCTGCCATAAATGACCGAAGAGTTAACTCATGAATTGTGTGCCTAGACGGTGTTGGGTCACTTTCATTTTTTTTGGCGCAAATCCAGATACTTGTTTGTGAAATATGAAACCTAAACGTCATAGTTTTTACTTATACCACATGATTTGGAATCACCTGTAGTATTTTAATCCCATGTTGGACATGATATGGTCGGAGAAGTTTAATTGATATTACATATGATTTAACAGTGGATAGTGGCTTCCTTTGTCACTACTGTTACCATCGTGTACCGAAGCATGTTGGCATAGTGGATAGGGCGTCCGCCTGCTAATCGGGAGGTCCTGGGTTCGAATCCCGGGGCCGGCAACCCTGACCGTGGTTTTCTGTGGTTTTCCACGGTCTTCCTAGGATAATTCCGGGGTTGTTTCCATATAATAGGCCACAGCCGCTTCCTTCCTTCCCTATCCTTGGAGGTTGAAAGGGAATGCTGGGCCAACCTCCTTAATATCAATAATAAAGTTACCATCGTGTGGATGTTATTTTAAACCACTGTGTACGTAATCTTGAAGTTGTAAAGCTCCCATACAGCGGAGAGCACCACTCTCGTGAGAGTATTATTTTTTATTTACAGGAAACATGAAATTCGGATCAATTGTTGTGGATAGGAATGGCTGGTAACGAGAATTATTAAAATTTCACAAGGTTTATCTTACGACTCAGAGTTACGAAGCTCATGCACATAGGTGTAATATTTTTAAATATGTAAGGCATCTGGGAGGCTTTCACTTACTATACTTTAATTAACAGTACGGTACCTCATACCACTCTAATGCTATGGTAAAGACTCACCTGGGTAACAGATGTGACAGTTAGTAGCAGATGTGACAACTCCTCATTTCAAGAAAAATCATATGAATATGATATGGCACCATTAATGAGAGCAATGTGACTATGATCTAAATACAATTTGAAGGGCTCCATGGAAGAAGGGGGTAAGTAGATGGGAATTCCCATCTAGTTACCCCCTTCTTCCATGGAGCCCTTCAATTATAGGCTGAACAGCCTAACCTCTATTTGATGTCATAGTACAGGGGTATTCAACGAGTTTATGACAAGGTCCAGTATTTACCTTTCCTGGGCCACTGAAGGTCCGGAACCCCCCTCCCCCCCCGGGTAAAGATATGGATTTTATATTTTCATATGGTACCACAGGGTTCATTTTTGACAGATTTTTGAAAATAGAAACATGTGCAGCAAGGGTAGAAGGGCCTATCAAGGCAGGACATATTAAGACATTTCCGCCCTTTACGATGTCCTATACAGGCTCGTAGACAGAAAATCTTTGGAGGGGGNGGGGGGGGAGTTGAAGGTCACACGAGCTTAGGTGAAAGTTGGGAGATTTGAATGGGTGTGTATTTGATAAAATTGGTAGCACTTCTTTCCAAAAAATCATGAATTAGTAATTTCTACTACTATTTCAAACTGGCCTGTATATCGTCGCGGTCCGGACAAAATTACGTCGCGGTCCGGATCCGGACCGCGGTTGAATAGCCCTGTCATAGTATCTGCTGTTGGGAAACCATATACTCACACGTATGGCCCACGACTTAATATTGGCGTATTATTAAGCACCATAACATCCATCACAACCAAAGCTGTTGCTTATTGTTGGTGACAATAATGGTCAACAGTCATGGGTGCTTACGAATATGCGGCTGCGATGATGAAATCAAACAGATGTTAGGCTGTTCTGCCTTATAGCATAATAGGTGTCATCATTCACATTATTTTGTTACCATGCCCGTCACATATGTTACTCTATGGTAGGCAACATACGTGACAGTAACAGACAGTGACAAATGGAATGTAGTAATTTTTTTTTCTCGCAGACTATTTCTTTTTATGAAAAGTTATTAGTACCTGAAGGGGTGGGACCTTAGTATGCAACAAGCTCAATTCAGCTTTGACAATTACATGCAGTGAAACAGGATTTAAGAAGGTAACATACGTGACAGGCAGAAAAAATACGCAGCAACCTTGAGAGAAAACAGGGCCCGCCTCCTCCTTGTCCAGCACTCATCTTCCAACTGACAAATGATTCCATCGCGACTGAATCTATGCTACACTTGGGCATTTTACTGCCCTATTTTGAGCTATTTCACAAGTTCCTACAAGGGTGCCAGTCAGATGCTAACAGGGGAGGTGTGGTGGCCGTGATGGTAACGTCACGGCTTGCTGAGCGAAAGGCCCCAGGTTCGATCCCCGCCTGGGGAACTTTCCTTTCGCCTGCGTCAGGAGGGTCTCTGACCTGCACCAAGGAGGTGTCTGGCAACCTAACCTCCTGGGGCACAGCACATGACCCAGTTGTAGACATTGCACTTGCACCTACGTTCCCTCCCCAAAAATCCCTTCCCCTACCCGACATCCTTGACTCCTTGCACCGGTGTATGAAGAAAAGTGTAATACACATAGAAAACTGATGGTGGTGAGCCACCCCCCTATATAGGGCTTAGGTCCACAACGGGGTACATAATTAAAAAAAAAAACAGTCAGATGGTAACAGAGTGTGACGGTGTCACACTTCACATGCTTAAATTATTTGTAAAATTTAGTTATATGTTAAATGACAATGATATGTATAAACTTTGGGGTATCCAATGATAACAAGCGTAAAAAAAATTGGGTTCAAAAATCCGGGTACTGACACAGCTGTATGAAATTCACAAAGGACTAATCTTGCTATCGGCTTCACCTCATTTCCATACACTTTTCATCATATTTTTATTTAGTTACTTGTGACTTAATGTATTCAAATCCATGTTTTTGATATCAATGAACACATATGAATGTCTCTTTCACGTAAATGAAAAATAACTTGCAGGATTGGTCACAGTTATTAATATTATATTTTTCTACATTGACCCAGCAAATGCGCAAAAAAATGAAAATGACCCTGTTATGCAATAATTTGTCAACCCACAAAAATGTAAAAATGACCGAAAAGAACACCAGTTGAATTAAGCCCTTTTTCTCAAAACTGTTCTCATGTGGGTTGAGGCATTATTGCATAACACCGTCCGATTATCAAATAGTCTACAGTTGGTACCCGTTTTACGGCACTCCATTTTACGGCGCGCAGTTTCACATTAGCAACGCCGGTTTGAAAATGACAAAAATTTTCAAATCGAAAAATTGTGAAAAATATGACGATAACAACACACTCTGAACATAAACACACCACTTCAACAATTTTGAGCCCAAAAACACAATCATAAAATAATGCTATTATTTGGCTGTCTTTGTGGCTGGGTCTATCTATAAATACAGTACCGTATTGTTGGTCTCGGCCAGTCTCTTAAATACCCTACGTCTACTGCAGTAGTTCTTGCCAAAAGAAGGGAAAATAGGCAGATCAGAACCAGATTCTTAACCTGGAACCTCCCATTTGATGTGCATAATAAATGTTTCAAATAGTCGGCATTAAAACCCGCAATTTAAGGACTGTATCAGGGAATTTTTGAAAATCTTGGAACCTATCTCATTTACTGCCATTATAGTTTTGTCTCGTTTTACGCCTTTTCATTTTACGCCGCATTTTGCTGGAACCAATTATGCCTACCAGTGTCAAACAGGTACTGTACTATACCTGCATCATTATGGGGAGCCTTGGGAGCCCGTTCTTAAGTACAGATCACAGTAAATCATACGGCAATAAGTCAGTAGTCCAATGTCAAACCAGGCGACCTATTTCAGAACACCAGGAAACGCGAATGTCTGATTTTGTGCTTTTTTATTTGCGACCCAGGGATAAATTATTACCATGTTCATTATACGCTTTTGCCATGTCTCCTATAACATATCCCGAGCACGGAAATCGTGATCCATAAACAATATCAGAATGATCAATTGAAAATAATATTATGATAGTGTGCTGGTTGTGAAACCGCCAAGAAAGATTTCCTATACGGATAGTACCCGTTTTACGCCGCTCCATTCAAACATAGGTCTTGAAATATACAGGGTGTATCTGAACTCAGTGCACAGACGCATATGACTGCCTTCCTAGCCACCAGAGGATCAACTTATGTAGAGGAGTCATTATGTCTGGGCAGCCTCATTACTGAGGTACACTCTTTAGCGATTTTTGCCTAATCGCTCCTTCTGACTTTTAAATAGAATTTTCTGGTGTAACTAGCCAAAGAGGCCTTACCACCTGTGGGAAACAAACCAACAAAGTCCCGCCCCCAGACCTTCCAGAGCCTTCTGACTGGGGGAGGGTTCGATGGGTGGCCTAACCGACAGGATATTTTGTACTACATGTTTGCGGTCAATTATCTCAGTAATGCGGCGGCCAGACATAATGACTCCTATACTTAAAGCAATCCTCTGGTGGCTAGGAAGGCAGTCATATACGTCTGTGCACTGAGTTCAGATACACCCTGTATATTAGATTAGATACAGTATATAATACAGATAAAATCTCGTTACAACGAAGCCCGCGGGACCGGGCAAATATTTTCGTAATAACGGAATTTCGTTAAATCGAGATCTGTTATTTTTATTTCCTAAATGCAGATTGCCTGAGAGGTTACAAACAAATATCACTTCTGATCTCCCGAACAAATGCAATGGGACTGCCTTTTCCCCGCCGCATATGGCTTTTGATCGGATTCCATAGCGATCGCGAAATCTATTTAACCAACCGACCCTAGCCTAGAAGGCGTCATGCCCCAACTGTTTCGCATAATCCAATGCTTTCTCCCGGATGATTGGGCCACTTCCAGGAATGTTCCTGGAACGAGCTTCTTGAAACCACGTGAACACCGCCGCGCCGTCTCCACGTCTTCATGCTGGGCAGGGCGCATTCTCTTCCTGGTCTTGGGGGCCGTCCATAATCCGCGCGGACAATTTTTTCACTTTTTTACCTCCCCCCCTCTCCTTTGCGGACAGAAGCGGACAATTTCTTACCTCCCCCCCTAAAAATTGCGCGGACATGGCCTCCTTGACCCCCCCCCCCCTGCCCCCGCTTCGCCACACTGAAAGTGTTATTTTCAATATATTGGTATTTTTTATTTTTTGATATCTACACACAAATTCCTTTTTTCAGAGGTATTACGGTATATTTGAGAGGTCTGACTAAAAAAACGGCCGAGTCCTTAATATTCATTTGACGTTTATTGTCCGCGCGTACAACTGACTTCTACCCCCACCCCCCTGTACGGACAAAAGCGGACAAAGTGCAACCCCCCTCCCCCCCTTCACTTGTCCGCGCGGATTATGGACGGCCCCTTGGGTCCAAGAGCTGCATCTCTAGCTTGTTCTTCTATCTTCACCCGGTCCTTCAGAAACGTAGAAAAGATGTCGAACTCCTTAGCAACGTCACTTTTCTTCTTTCAAATGTCCGCAGCTTTCGGAACACGCAACTTATCTTCCAGAGAAAATGGCTTTCTCTGGGTTCCGCTCATCCTGGCGTACCGGGCTACCCGCTCAACACAGACCTGGTTGTGAAGGCTAGGGGTCTTTACATCTGTACTTTTCTTTCACATCCCCCATCAACTTCCCCACCCACCACCCCCCTCTGCATCTGGTATAACATGGGTATACCCGCGACTTGGGTGTATTGGAGGGGGCAGCAGGTAGCATTGAACTTCTAACACGAGCATGCAGCTTGATAAGACTCTGGCAAGGAAGATAACGCATTTTGGGGGCTATTAAGAACTGATGGTGACTGTTTTCAAGCATCACAATATGCATTACAGTTTGAAAAAAGTAAACAAAATATCGAAAAAGAATGTTCCAATTTGAAAACCCTATAAGTCGAAAACTTGTAGTAGTTGTAGCCATATCTAAATGATTTAAGTTTTGAAATGCTAAGAAATGTCTGAAGTTTTGGTGTCACCTAAGTTTGTTTCGATATGAGCTTCATTTGTCGCTCGAGAAATATAAAATACGGTTTCCGGTCACGAGCCAAACCCGCTCAATCATATCTGGAGATACTGCTGTGATTCTAACCCGTAGGTGCTGGAAGATGACTGGCCTTTACACCACAAACATTGTTCTTGATGATGCACATGAAAAGTAGCCTCATACAAACAATCCTGCCGTAGGAAAGTTTCAGTTGTTCAGCCTCCCAGTGTGCGAAGTCGTGAATGAGAATTTTCCCAGTGCCTAGCCCCCCAGAAGCCCAGATCTTACCCCGATGGACATTTTTTGTGGAGACCCATGTGTGGTGAAAAGATCAGGTATCTCCATCACCTATGGGAAAAGATTGCAACGGTAACGCCAGACATGATATGTCGGAGCTGGTTAGGCAATATAGGCATGACACCGATTACGATATTTACATTTGCCATGCGACAAATGGAGCTCATATCGAACCAAACTAAGGTGAGACCAAAACATTAGACATTTCTTAGCATTTTGAAACTTAAATCATTAAAGGGACACTCCACTCAAAATACAAGTTGATCTGTAAAAATCAGGCAAAAAATCCTGATTCCGGTGATACCATCCGTTTATCTCTGAGACGAACGGTAATGTCAGGGGAAGAGACGAAAGTCGGAAAAAATTCGAGGGGTGGCGCCGCCTGGCCACCTGGCCAAGTTAGGCGACGTTGGATAGAGCGCCGCCCTTCCCAACGGGCGCTAGGGGAAGTTGGCTTCGGACACAACCAGATCCCCACCGTGTCCCCACGGATCCCCATGCCCTCAGGCAACTTATCCAAGTCGCCGTTGGGAAGGGCGGCGCTACTATCCAACGTCACCCTTGGGGTGGCGTCGCCACCTGCACCGGGCCCGTTTGAGCGCGGTTTTCGAACGACACACTTCCAGCTTTCGCCCTGGCCTTACCGTTCGTCTCTCAGAAAAACTGTTGATACCCTCGGAGTCAGGATTTTTTGCCCGATTTTTAGAGCCCAACTTGTATTTTGAGTGGAGTGTCCCTTTAAGGTATGTCTACAAGTTTTCGACTTATGGGGTTTTAAAATTGGGACATTCTTTTCCGATATTTTTCGACTTTTTCCAAACTTTAATGCATATTGTTATGCACAAGGGGGTAGTCACTCCTCAAGAAAGTGTACACCGGCTATCTTGAGTTGCGGCCCTCCCCGGCTCTCCCCCGCCTCATCAGCAGGCTCACCCACGTTCTAATGGACTCAGCGATGCCTCGGAGAGCCGAAGAGAGCCAACTACGTCACAACCCGCGGGGTTGATGATATGACGTCAAAATGACGTAGTTTTCCGTTGGCTCTCCACGGCTCTCCGCGGCTCACCAGTGAGGGTGTACACCGGCTCTCCGAAGTGGCTACCCCCTGCACCCAACAAATATGAAGAAAATCGGTTGGAAACTACGGGTCTTATTAGCTTAATTGAGGTTTTCCCCCTAACAGAGTCAAGGGGTCATGGAACGGAGGTCACTTTTGGTCAGTTTTTCTCCTATTGGGGTCAGCCACCTACCCAACAATATTTTGATCAAACCCAGTTGTAAACTCCGGTTTTTATTAGCTTAATTGAACTTTGACCACTAATTGAGGGGTCATGGGGTCATGAGACGGAATTCGTTTTGGGTCAGTTTTTCGCCTATGGGGGTGGCCCACCTACCCAACATTTGAAGAAATGCTCACTGTCCAAATACGACCAATAGAAAAAGTTATTCAAGAAAATGTCCTAAAAACCGCGCCGCGTGCTGCCCGATGGTAAAATTTGCGTGACCTCCCACGCCGAACAGGTGAAACCAATTAACGCGAAATTTGGCCCGTTACTATTGTCAGGCCCCTAGACCTGACCCCTGACCAAGCTAGCTCGCAGGGAGTGGGAATAAGAGTCCGGTAGGAGGTTACATCAGTGTATTGCTGGAGATACAGGAGAGAGTGTCGGCAGGAAGCCCCCCCTGCCTTAAATACCTTACAGAACTCTCGCCACCAGGCGGCAGCACTCCTAAACAGCCAAGGGGGATAAATGCCCCCACATGTGGTCCCGACACTATGACTCTATGAACCCTACAACTCTGCCAAATTTGGTCAAAATCGGAGGAGGGGAGGTTTCATGAGTGATCGCCTTGACGCGGATTTACCCTATGGTTACAAAATAATACTAAAACACTGTACTATCAAAAACTCCAAGTCCATACTTACGGCACACCCTGTTCTGACACCGCAGGAGGGGGTATGTTTAGCTCACGCTGAGAGGCGGAAGAACTGATTAGCATACGCCATGGTAGTTGAGCCCCCTTCCACGAGGTGGTAGGAGCAGTTTGAGCCTCAAACTGCGCCATTTCTGTCTAAACTCTGGTGCTACCAGTTCAAAAACCCGCAGATAGTCATATGATGATCGTAGGCCTCAAAGGGTTAAACCAGGCTCAGAGAAGAACAGGAAGAAAAAAAATACCCAAATTATTACGTTTTTGTTGAAATAATTTATTTATGGTACACAAAAGAACACATAAAAATTTCCCCTCTTCCTATCTTGATATCACAGGTTATGCAGCTCTTCATAGAGAACAATCTTGCATTTTTATGCTGTCCTTCTTCTGATATCAATCCGGCCGCTCATTCTGTTGAATGAATGAAAATGATAGATATTCACTTAAATAAGAAAAGCAATAAGATACACGTTCTAAACCTGCAGCACCTTAAGTCTGGTTGCATACATGCAAGAGAACAACTGTGAATATGCACACAAGGGTCACCTGCCAATTATTGACAACAATTTTACCATGGGGTGACCCTGCCTACTGCAATCATATGATTGTGCAGAGAAAATTTGTGAGTCTACACTGGGGAACCCCACTGTACTACTCATAAAAAGGATCATGACCCAACGAAAAATTATCAATCGGTTCTACACGGTCTTAATGGCCAATCTTCCTTTCTATGCAACAGACCTGTACCTCTTCTTAAATGTAATTACGAAATCCCTTAATTTCTGTGAGATTGTCCTGTGAGACTCCCCCCGCCCCCAATTTGATGTATAAACCTCGCAGGGGGTGAGGGTTAATAAACCATATTATTATTATTATTATTATTATTATTATTATTATTATTATTATTATTATTATTAAGTGAGAGAGGGCTATTTCGTCGTTCATCTGACAAAAGGCGAATTCAACATTCGCATAATTTTATAGGAGAGCCAAAATAAACCTGCCAACCACTATACAAAAAAGGAGGATGGCGTTATGATTTCCCACGACAACTGTGACATTGCTTGTCCAATGAGTTCGCCCCCCCCTTTTTTTTTTGTCAAAATGTGACACTTGATGGTGCTGGCAGAGACCATGTCAAATTCACCCTTTTGTCAGATTAACGATGATTTCTTCACGGGAAGAGAAAACTTTTTCGTAGCCTTCCAGTAAACCCACAGGCCACACTACTAGATCTCTTGAGTGGTCCTTCATGATCATTGAAAGAGGAAGAAAATTCTGGTAGGTCACACTTGCAGATCCTTAGGTTCAATTTTGGGGGGATTTTTCATGGATTGACGAAGGATTACCCTTCACAGAAATCCTGGAAGCAGATGACTGTTAAACCCAAAGAACTTTTTTATTTCAATGCTTTTTAAACTATGATTTATTTATATCGTTTGCATTAATGTTTTGGACCATCCATTTGTGAGATAACCGCCGCCAAACACAGGGGCCCATATTTAAAAATGGACAGCAGGTCAAGATGACATAATATGGAGTTGCTTGACCCTTAACTTGAAATGTGAGGTCCGTCTCAGACCCCAAGGTACATACTTTGTCACCACCCCTAAGCAAGCTTTTGACAAAATGAAAAATCACACACGTGTATTTCTCAAATATACTCTTTCATACATGAGAAAAGATTATGCGCGACGATTTTTTTTTTAAATCGAGTTATTGTCATTAAAACGCTCACGAGTCGTCTTGCGGTCCAACAAGGATCCCACGTTTCAAGTTAAGCATGGCTAAATGAGGTTTCATACTGAGGGTTGAGAATGTTTTCGTGGGAGATATTGGTAAGTAGGTTTTAAATATTTTTTTTGTAGACTTCTGCCACTATTGTTGTCATGGTTATTCTGATATTTTTAGCATTGAGAAAAAATACTTGAAAAATGAGGTACCTTCATGCATTATGGACTAAATGCTTGTGTCTGTATCATCAATAATAGGGAAGTAGCCTTCATTTTGGAACTACATAATAAATTCGCCCACATTTTTTGGATTTTTTTGGCATATTCCGTTTCAAGATATCAGTTTCAGTTCCGGAGTAATTGGGGTTTTTATGTAGGCTACTGGTGACGTCACTGATTCCCTAGAAAATGTTGACGTCACGCGAAGTGAAATGAACGCAAAAATGGTGTTATAGAACGCGCCCCGTCATTGTCGTAAAATGCTTCGCTGTTGTTAGCAACCGTCCCATTCCGTGAGCAAGATAGCGGCCGGGGCGCGTATTTATTCCAGGCCGCTCAAGTCGCTTTGTATGTGGCAGTGATGCCAACTGGTAGGAATTATCTGTCACCCGAATTCGGCACATTGAGGTCCCTTCTCCACCTCGATGGCCTACATCCGCCTTGCAAATGCTTTCCGTCGTGTCCGCGGTTAATTCAAAGTCAAATTCCTCATATCTCGCAGTCAACCAGGCATTTCAGTGCACCCTTTCGATTGGCACCACCCGGCTCCGCCGTTTTTCCCGCCAATTTTGAAGGCACTTTTAAATGTGCCGTAATTTATCCAGTAATGTCATTTTGATACAACAAAGTGATGGAATGTATGTTTACAGGCATGGGCTAGCTAGTTATGAACAAAAATCCCAAATCCCAGACCAAGGCTAGTTCCCCATTGTAGGAATATTGTTTCTAAGTCAACAATTATTGTCTGTATTGTTACCTTTGTTGGTAGGAACTGGAATTATTAACATCTGAGCTTCTCATCATCGTTACCTGCGTACGAGCCAGTGATACAGCCTACGCCCTACGCATAGTCATACCCAGAATATTAACTTTCCAGAAGAGCAGGCGAGAGTATTATTTTGGGTGCAGCTGGTGACGTAATAAAAATCGGGGGNGGGGGGGGGGAATGAATGTTTCGAAATGTCAAAAAAGTGGTGATGTAATATGTGTACGGCCCCAAAGCGTACGAAATCAACACACATACTTTACTTGTCCAAATGTGGGTGCATGTGGGTCTCAAAAAGAATGCCGAAAGGTGTCATTTTTTGACCGCTAGTTGCCGACGTATTTATCTGATACTTACGGGAGGCCAAAAACATACCTGTGAAGCCTGGATAGAACATATCTTTCTCTATCTACGAGGTGCAGTCAAAAATTACTTGCGCGTATTTTTTTTTAGCCATTGCGCATGACATTTACATATTTGAAGTTCAAGGAACATGAAATCCA
>JYFJ02008317.1:0-12755 GCA_000934665.2 Catajapyx aquilonaris
CCCCTGGTGATACCCCTGGGGCATATGTGGAGGCCTCCGTATGGATCTGTTTAGGTGACAGACAGACAGATATAGGTCTTGAAATATGTATTAGATAGCGTCAGGCTGTAATGTCACTTTTCCTGCATCCAGGTTTCAGGAGCTGTGTGGAAGGGCGTATGTGATTCTGAGGCGGCATGCAAACCTCCTCATAACCCTTTTCACCATGATGTTGTCGACGGGGATACCTGAGCTGCAGTCAATAGACGACATTGGATACCTTCGTAAGACTTTGGCAGTGGAGAAGACGGAAGAGGAGGCCCTGCAGTACTTCCAGAACCAGTTCTATGAGGCTTATGGAGGTGCATGGACAACCAAACTTGACTGGTTCTTCCACAGCCTAAACCATAGGTGAACCAGGTGTCACATTAGCCCAGTATTTGCTCCTTGTTACCTACCCCGTCATTCATGCAGTGTACATAGAATAATGATAATAATGTTATTATTTCCACAATCCTGTGATGTTCATATTATGTGTCATGTTAATTTGTACCATTTTTTGTAGATGAAATGCTGTTGAATGTGTATATTTGTTTGAATACCTGAGAGAGGAAAATGCATGTAGTTTTTAAATTTGACTAGTTTTAAACAATTTTTAATGTGATGTTAGTTCCACATATCATTTTCTGCCTGTTAGGTCACATAATGCCAAGCACTGGCTTTGGTGGCTAGGATACTCGTACGCATTACTTGTGTAGCTTTGTGTAAGTGGCATTTGTATGAGAGGGAATAGGAATAAAGATGATTGTGCAGTGGAGCTGTTCACAGACACTCATTTTGCTCAATATGCAAAGTGGTACCCCTCGAGGCGGTAAGTGAAATGGAAAATTGATATTTAATATCCCACTGCCTATGTTCGTTTCTTTCTGTGTGAGGGTATGGCTATGGGAAAATGGTTTTATAAAAGTGGACCTTCATGGAAGTCTTAACGCAGTGGCTTGCATTACTGTAGTATAATCACAGCCAACTCATTACCTCATATATTCAGCTGCACTTGTGCTTTTTAATTTGCAAAAGTTGAAGCTAAACTTTACACCTAGTTTGAGTTCCGCAACATGTTGCTGCAGACTTTTTTTTTTGTTATTTTTATCTTCAGCTGTGTTAGAATTTAGGAACAGACTAAAGCGGAAGAGAAGTTCCCCCCAGGGCTTGACTGAAATGTGGCAATGGGAGGTGAAGTAAGATGGAAACGGCCATGAAGCTACAGTGAAAAAACTAAAAAATAATAAAAATAAGGACGCTCGCTGGACAAAATTTATGGCATGTGCTGTGTCCACCGGGTCCTTTCATTTTCGATAATAGGAACTCGTGAGATGCTGCCTCCTCCTTCTCTTTTTTTATTTTTATTTATCCTCCAGAAGCCAGTTGGCCATAGAAAACCGGACACGCCTCTCCTCTTTTTTGATATCACTTCTCCCTGACCCCCTGTGGGGCTTGCCATTTTTTTTTCTTCTGAAACCAAACAACAGCAATACTCTGCTGTAACAATACGATATACTTGGCCCTGAGATAACCCACTGTTGTCTGTAAATCAATGTCATTGCAGATCCTCTACCACATGCCCCGTTAGAAATAACAATTTTTAAAAAGAAACCGATTTTAAATTTAATCATGTGGCCAGTGAAAAAGTGACTTTTGACAATTAATTTGGGATTTGTTTGCGCGAGTTGGATCCATCCCAACCACCTAATTCAATATATGTATTCAATAGGGTCAATCATTGATTCCATTTGACGCCATCCTCGATAAAAAGTTATATTAATTTGGCTACATCCAGCGGGGTCTCTGCAGCTGCAGGTTTGGGTATGGACATTAATTCCGCGCTAATGGTGGAAAAGTGGAGTGCGTCCTACTGGGAATTCGGCCCAAATTGGAAATGAACAGAGCAGCGGTGATTGTTGGGACTTGCTCACATTGTCACGCAATTAAAGTCTGGCCAGGGTATGTTATGAAACAATTTCATCTCGGACTCATGTGCTGCATGGTTATTGCGTGAAATATGTTTCATCATAATGCTGATAAATCTATGAGACACATCCCTGACACTATAATGGCAATTAAGCAGCTACGGAATTCAGAGATTGGATTAATTTAACTTTATTCTGTTCACAATATTATTATGCCAATTTCCTTATAAAGTGGATGATTTTTGTATGTGTCACTCTGTATCTTGTCAATCTTTAGTTTTTTCTTCCTGATTACTCCTTGCTAGCCCCATTAACTTTTCTGGTTAATTGTTTCCGACCAATAAAAAAACAGTGATAAACTTCTATCCGGTTGCACCAATTGTGGGCGATTGATGACTGAGGATTGACAAATATTGTTAGAGGCATTCACTTTTGGTGACATTAAAATTTATTAATGTCAACAACCAATCACGAGAATACATGATGTCTCGTTTGTATGACTAAGCACTTGTCACCCTAGACTTCTTTGCAAGTATTATTATGCACAGGATTGAAAGGACAGAGTCATATTAATATGGTGATGGCATTGCTTGTTTTTTTGTTGGCATGATATCACACAAGAGAACTTGATGGATGAACTTGGGTCTCTTCCAATTTACCGTCTGGACCAATTTTAGCATGTGATGTTTCATACTACCCGTTTAAAAACCAATATCCGTCAAAACTGCAAAACTGTGTGCAGTCCACACAGATGTGAGTTAATATTCTGGCACGTCCGCTCGATCTTGCCATTTTCACTTGATGCAATAAAAGCTTTCCTTAGTTTTAATCACACTGTCAGCGACATCATGAAGTACGTCAGACAGTCACCCAGACAATTTCAGTATGGCAGGCTGAGTCTGTGCGAAAAAAGTAATTTGTAATTAATTTTGCAAAACATTTCCCCACCTGACAGTGTTATAACAAGTAGGATAATGGTAGGCCGTAATTTTTTTGAAGCAGTGACCTTTTGATTTAGTTCTGAGGGAATGATTGGTTAGGGCTTATTAAAAATAGATGAAAATGCAGTGTTCAAAATTTAATGCAAATTAAATTATAGGTTACGCCCTAGATGTTCACTTCACGGTTCCAGATCTAAGGATAGATCATTCAGTAGCATATAGGCCAGGAAATTTATGTAATTATTTTTAGACAGGTTGTGGAGGGAAAAGATTAGTTGAATAACGCCACACTACGCATCGACTGATCGACATGACACCTAGATGAGTGCTGCAGTGGTTAGAAGTACGAATTATGAAATATAATATATAACAAAAATACTTTTTTATAACAAATAAGAAATAACTTAAACCAAATGAAACAAAGCAAAAAAATAAAAAAGCATGACTAGCATATTTGCTTTCATTTTATACTGACGTAAGAGTAGCCTATAAGTATCTTATTTTCTTGCCAGTCATTTGCCCGTCTTCCAGTGATGGCGCCCTTTCTTTACACTGCGGGAGAGAGTATGAGTATCGAAGTAGCGCAGTGGTCTAGTGGATAAGCCACTCTCTTCGTAACCCGAAGGTCGGAGGATCGAATCCTGAAAGAAAGACGTCGATTCTTTTTATCGCTATGGACCTTTCTGACTGTTACTTCATCTCTCATTTCACATTTATTTCTCTTTGAACTGCATCCGGTAAATAGGCTAAACCCTTCCAACACTCACACTCGCGTTGCACCAGAGCGTGGCTCTGTGGTAACGCATCAGACTCTCAATCGGGAGACGTGGGTTCAAATCCCGTCGTCTCCACGGTTGAGAGTCAGAAAAAAAAAATTTGCAGCCGACATCTCTGGCCAAGATGGCGAGTGTTCCTTCGCAGTTTCCCCAACACTTCTTCAGAGGTGTCAGAGGAGTCAGCGAGGAGGGGGAGGGGAGGGGTGGAGAGGGGGAGGAAAGGGGCGGAGGGGAGAAAAAAATTTTTGGAAATTTTTATAACACCTGCTTAATGGGAGGGGGCGGTCACTTTTTTCGAAGAAAAAAGTCAAAGAAAAAGAAGTCAATTTTATGATCAAGTGGCTTCGCTTGTGTTGTCCATCCCGGCAGCCCCCACCCTACGCACCCCATAGTCCCTACATTTGTCTTATACCAGGGAGTTCCATTCTCAAACCTATCACCCCTCCAAATATTTAACTCTACCATTTAAACTATAGATCCAATAAAATCACCAGCACATGCAAATTAATCAGCACACTTTTTAGGGCATTTCCAATGGTTTGTTGCAGCCTGACCTTTGACCTGAAAGGCCCTAATATTAGGTTTTTGGTCTGGGGCGAGGCCCTACCGCGGTCTCCATCTGTCGGGTCTTTCGTAATAAGACTGTGCAGAGCACAGTACATAGACATACAGTATATCTCTCGATGTGAACAAGTATGCCCCTAGCCAAATGTAGCAGTCCCAGTTGGCTGGTATCAGTATGAATGTGACGTAGGCGAGTGGTCACCTCTTGGGGTCATCAGGACGGACATTCGGCATGACTGTTTCGTGGCATTTCTCTATGGATTAATAAAATAATAAATCCCCACCCGCTTCTGCTGTGGGTGGAGATGCGCAGATCGTCGACGCGGTTTTAGATAGACTATTTTCATCCACATGCAAGATATTATAAAAATAATTTTATTTCTTCTTCCCCACCCCTCTCATCTTCTTTGTCCTTCTTGACCCGGATAGATGAAGAGGATGCGCCGCCATCGTGGCCTGAACTGATGGCAACAAATATTTTTGCCCTCTCTCACCCGGGATTTGAACCTGGATCCCTAGATTTAGAGTCGAGTGCGCTGATAACATGGCCAACTTGCACCAGCTGCTTTCATGAGTCAATCGGAAGGTCTAGCCTATTTACCAATTCAATATTTTTGATGGTTTTACCTTCACTTCATTTCTCTCTCTCTCACTCTTATAATGATTATTGTAAATATTGTATACTGGACCGGTAAATAGGCCAGACCTTTTATGTGTATAACGTTGATTTACATAGAGCCGTTATTGCTGTTTTTTTTTGTTCCGTTTAGGAGAGAAACAAACATGGTACAGTACAGTAAGGTGGAAGTGGTTCATCTACGTATGTTCATTACGAATCGCGCATAAATTATTCAGGAAGTTTAACATGGAGATTTAAGTGGATTACATAGTTTACTGGGATTTGTAAACGAAGTTGGCAAAGTGGTACCATATCAGTTATTTTGTCTGGCAGTATTTTCGCATTTTCACTGACAGACGAAATTTTTATCACAAGATAGTTTTGTTTCATTTTGCTACCATATACTCTTGCATTTTATTCTTCCTGCTGGAATGTTACAATGATCATGACCACCTCTGGGGGTCATTTCATATGGCTGCCCACCCTTTTGTTGACGCTATGTACGCACATTAAAAAGTAGAACTTCATTGATTTGCTTTGGTTCAAATTCTTGCATTTCATGTCATTGCCTCCAGTGACCACATTCACCACGAAATTTGTTGGCCGATGATTGGTGTGGAATGTGAACATTCTATCCATAGAAACAGCTCCCCCTCGCTTAATGTCTCTTCCGTATAGAACACTGTCTGAAAAGAGAACGGAAAAAAGGCGAAATATTTAAAAGGCTGCTCAGTAATCAAGGTTAATTATTGCAATCTGCTCACTGCCAGTTAATGAACTGATCTCATGTCAACACGAAGTAATATGTTGTTACAAAGGGTTAATCAGCTAAATTAGGCACTGTCACTATGACCTTGATTCTAATAATTTAGCAGTAGAGATAAAAAAGTGACAATAATTCGCCCTGGAATGTTTTTTGTTATTGGCAAACGTTACAAATAGACCATTGCAAGACGTAGACTGCAACACAAAGGTAGTTTACAACTCGAATGCTCACCGTAGATTGTCTTCCAGACTGGTTGATGGGCAATTGAAGCTGAAGCATCTGATGAAATATTTCAACCTGATTGCAGAAGTTGGCTTGGTTGATGGCCTGCCTGGGTGGGGCCAGCTTTTCTTGGCTTGGTTTTCCACAGAAGGATCCAGTGGCTGCATCACCATATTCAGTAGTACTTCCATCACCGATGTCATTTTGCATAAAATGATGATGGCAGCTAAACTGCCATCTGCAACTTGACCATGGCTGGAAGTTAACCAAAGGCCTTCATCTCTTACTCAGGATGTCACAATGTCAATTCTGCGATGCCCGTTGCCGACCGTTGCCTTAAAAACTCCCAATTTTCTGAAGACTGTCTGACATTACCTGAAAAGTGTATAGTATTTACACGGCTACTTGAAAATAATCTAAATGATTATTAAGCATGGATAAATTAAATTCAAACATATGCAGATGATTAATTATCCGAATTCGCCCATTTCAATATTATGACAGGGTCTGTTTTCAGAAAATGCAGGTCTCGACTGCTAGATACAGCCACATGAATAACTGAATTTAACATAACAATTTACATGTTTTCCCATAATTGACCAGCACTTCCGCAACAAAGGTTCGCCTACAACTAATGCTCACCATGTAGGCTATTCATGGATATCCAGCAGGTTGAAGCATCAGATGAAAAGGCTCGACTTGATTGTTGCAGTATGATAAAATCAAGAGCTAATGAGGAAATGAAGGCCATAGTGGAAGGAAAACTCTTCTTGCTTTGGTTTCACTTGGTGATAAATGGGGTTGCATCTGAATCCGTCAAGAATAAGAAGTAGACTACATGATGACCTCATCTTGGGATGAAATGAAATTAACAATCAATGATGGCCAAGTTGTCTGCAACTACTCCGAACGCCGAGGTCAGCCTGGAACCACAATAGCTTCTATCTTCTCCCCGAAGGCCCATTATCGGGAAGATATGCACATTCAAAGGTTCTCTATATAAACCTGAAAAGGGAAAGGGTGAAAATTAAGAATAATGTACTTGCAAAAATGACAAAAAAATTACATTCACTTTTGGCTCTTTTAAATTTAACGCTTGAGAAAATAGTGCAGCTCAGAAATGCCAGGATACAAGTAATCAGCTTCCACCTCATAACCTAAATGTATTTGAGCAAATCAACTACAAAAATCCACAAATATAATTTTATTTATTCACAGAGCTGCATTTTTCTTAAGCGAACTTGAGAAGAATCTTCTTTTCAATTGTAATGAGTTGTAACAAGGAGATTTCAAAACTTGCTTAGGAAAACAGCAATGGCAACAATACCAACAACATAAATATTAAAGAATCGCAATGTCAGTAATAGCAGCTTGATGAATTCGTAATAGATCAGCAATGGAAAACCTTTGCAGAGGATGAACCAAATAATCCATAGGTATACACAGTAGATATTACCGGAATAATTGAACCATGCGCGTAAATCAAAACCGAGCCACACATGCATGGAATTTCCAGGGCAGTTGCAGCCTGCGATTCAACACCACGTTGAAGCGATGCTTGTCGGACATGTAGGTACTAGGTATACTGCACAGCACACGTTTGTAGTAACCCACTCCCCACGAAGCCCTCTAGGAGTATGTCCGACAAGCAGGTCAGAGACCTCATTCAATTCGACATCAAATGATTCCCGCAAACCTTTCTCAAACAGTAAAGCAAAGTGTCCTCAAAAATTTGGGTGAAATTTAAGCTTTTCCCTGCATTACGAAAATCATGTTTTTCAATACAAAAATAGTATTTTCAGTAGTCATCACCTTTCAAATGCATGACCACAGGAAGACTTGAACAGCAAAATTTTTACAGCAACACTGGCAGGTGTCTAATTTTTAGAGTGGCATGTTATTCACTAAAAGTGTTATTTAATATTAATTACACTGAGGTGTGTGAAGTCATGTTGGCCCATTCAAGACCCACTGGAAGGGCTGCCACGTTCTGCGACCAGTTTTAATGAATAATATGAGACAGGAACATGATTGAATTTATTCAAAGGTCACGAGAAAGTTCACTTTTTTAAACACGTAAATTTCAAACCCTGATTTTTACAACCCAGACAGCATAATTATATTTTCTGTCCTGCTGCCTGCTGGACACTCCTTCTTGCCCTATTCCCTTCAATTTTTCTTAAATGATGGAGGAGGCTCTGAGCATGAACACTTATTATACACATGCAATTAGTAAAGTGCTATACACCGCACCTCACCGTCCGCGTCCGTTAATTGCAGTTACATCGAAGGTCGTTGAGAATCAGCATGACGACTTCCTTGTCCAGAGAGACCATGGTAGGGATTTGACTGCAGGGTTGGATGTGGCAACGATGGTAACCCAGAAGCATCCCATAAACCCTTGCTGCACAATAAATAGAGCACATTTATGGACGTCGCCCTTCTCAGGTCGAGGCTATAGGAATGGTCACCTTTGGCCGATGCCCCTCCGGACGTCATCCCTTCTATACACCAGTGCTGCCAACAAAATTGGGGGATGAATTTGACCATGCGAAAACACTAGGTCAAATGCCGCAATAGAGGGCTTTAAATTACACTGAAAAAACCTACTTGAAATTGAATGGAATCAGATTGTATTGAAAATGTTAACAAATTGAAATTGCGATAGAATAAAACGAATTGGTTTTGAAGAAAGCCATGCCCACTTTTCCACTTTTCACGGCAGGATGAGGAGCCTGGTCAAGCACATGTTAAGCGCCATAAAGGGTGCGTCCCGCAGTCGTAAATGTCACAATAACCGAGTGAAAAGAGGCAGCAAAAATCGAATCTCTCTGGTGGTGGTGGAGGAGGAGGTGGGGACAAGCTTTTAGATTATCTCTGGAGACAAAATTTGAGGGGGAAGTCCAGCCTTGACCCCTTGACCTCCACTTCCTTCCAGGCCTATAATCAAAGCGGTGCCGGCGAAAGAGAGAGCCGTAACCATATTAAACGCTTGGCTGCAATTGGCGGCAGTGACCATTAAAGGCGGCCGTTACGTGGGCTTCCTCCTGATATATCGTTGGGAAAGGCCTGGAGTATCGGGCCTCCAGGTTTTTGTCCACACTTCCAATCCCGGCCCTGGATAATTCCTTTATCGGAAGGAGACGGGGCTTTGTCCAGCTTCCTGATTATGGTCGGTGTTGGGGATGGGAGAGGATGAGAGAAGCCTCCGGTTTTGGGACTCAGAAAGCTGACCATGCCCTGTCACTTCTGAGCCAAGCTTTGATTCGTCTACCGGATTCGCGTAAGTGACTCCGGATAATGAGAAGATACGAATTAATTGGAACAGTTTCGGAGAGAAAGGCTCTACCAGCAGAAGGGGAGGGAAAACCTTACAGTCTGGAATTGCACTGAAAGCCATAAGTCAATTAATTAAAGCTCGACCACACCTTTTCTATAACCAGTGCTATCTTTAAAACCTTTTGTGATTGGATTAATCTTTCACTAATCTCTTTGCACAGTTAAAATATCAATATCTAATTCTGTACGAGTAAGTTGTTGTTAGTGCAGCAAATTAGTAGGGTCTATTTGTTATTACAGAATTCATAGCTACTATTACGAAATATTAATGCACATATTGGTAATACGTAATGCGTAAAGTGTATTAATGAATTATTAGTAGTAAATAATACAATAGTAAATTATTATAATATATAGACCCAGTAGACTATTATTATTATGTGGTAGGTTTTTTAACATGAGAATTTTGAGACTAACGTTTTGGCTTATTCGCTATTTCGATGAAATGCTACTCCAGCTACTGTACGTATTAACTTTTGTTATGTACTCTGTTTTTCATCAGGACATGTTTTTCACTATAATCAGATTAAAATATTGATGAACAGAAAGTTATGTAGGTCACACTGTATTAAAAACAATGATTTACATAATTTAACTCAATTAAAAACTGCGTGAAAAATACATAACTTCGCCGTAATTCCCAGTTTTTTTTTCTCCAAAGCTTTAGGGAACTGGTATACAGTATAGGGCTTGGATCATTGCTCGCGTTCCTTTTCCTTCAGTAATTCGCCCCAGGGAGATTCCTAAAACTCCAGGGCTCACCATCCAGGCCTGAACCTCCTTCTTTGTAATTATAAGATCCCTCTATCGCACTGTTCCTACGTCTGCCGCAATTTTTCGAAATGTTTCCCAGCGGTGAAACTAGGACGGAGACTTCGGGACGAACACACAGACCAAAAAAAAAGGAAGGCGGAAGGTGCAATCTGAGTCGATTGGCCAGAGGCGCTGGGCCTGTGGGACATGGATTTTTCACTAAGACTTTCTGCAATAATTAAACACTTTATCAGACAAAGTTTGCAAGAAAATATATTCAGAAAGCCTTCTCTTCAAACACGAAAAATATGCAGACCCTGGAAGAGTAGGTCGGAAGTATTAACAACAAAAAAACAAGATAATTTTGCAATTTTTTAAACCTTCTCTTTTTCATAATGCACTTGAAATATTTCCATTTTTTACAGTCAATGCACAACATGCTACACAATCAGGACAAAGTACAGCTTGCAATCTTGCAGATAAACATAACAATAACACATTGACCAGTTGCTCTCGACAAGAAGTGTAACCAAAGTGCGGCTCGTTATAAGCACTAACAATGTAAGAGAGTGAAAGAAAACAAAAGAAACTGAGCTTTTCATAAAAAATAAAAATAAAAAACACGACCCTTTTTTTTCTGAAAATTCTGTGCGTCCTATTATCCATCCGAGAGTAATATCCGGAGAGGAAGTCTCTTGTGGCTGTGTCTGCGGACAAACGTCACACACCAAAGTCAATTTTCCAGGGACTGAAATGACGGTGGGTTTGGCTTGCTTTTTCCACCTCCTCCCATCTACCCCAACCCTCACTTTTGTTTCCTATTTTTTTGGGGAGTTTTCTCGAGGCCCGTAAGGCAACCAATTACACAGAGTTTCCTGCACTGCGCTGTCTCGAGTCGTTTCCAATTTACTACGCTGAAGATTAACAAGGAAATGTTTCGCGTTTCAGGCACATAATACACTAGATATCTCTCGGAGTGACGGGCAGGAAATAAAGGGAAAGGGGGTTTTGCTTGGAAAGGGTTTCTTATAGCCATTATCGCACATCCTACACAAGCAGAGGTCTTCAACCTTCTGGACTGGATTTATATACAGCCTTTGCTTTTAATAAAAAAGTAGTTCAAAAAGTTTGTACTTATTCTCCAATTAAAATCCGGATGGGTTCACTGTATTTTGTTCGAAACTTGCATATTCTTATCTAGTTATCAAAAAAAACACGCAGAAACTACCAACAACATTTTGCAGCTGGCTTCAGGCCAATATGTGCATAAGCGCAAAGCCGACAATTTCTTGTCAACTTGACAAGAAATATATTTTATATGAAATAAAAGTCGAATGGAATCTTAAGCGTGAAATGACACGATTTCACCAATAACGTTGAAGACCACTGCACTACTGACAAAAAAGCCACACCCTACATGCAAAAAATCAACGGCCCGAGATTGCCTCCTATATGCAAAAAAATGACTAGCTCTGTGTTTTTTTCCCCTCATCTCTGTAACATGTAAAAAATATTTTCCAATAAGGCCACTCTCTGCTCTTCGGGCGAGCTAGGAACAGTCAAAAGAATATAAGTGAACTAATAATATGCAATTTTTTTTGCGTACTGTAAAAACCGTCCCTGTATAGCAAAAGTGTGTGTCGAAAAAAGGGACAAAAAAAGGGCCGACGACCTAAACGACAAATTCAATAGAACAAAAAATATTCTTTCAAACGCGACCGTTCCTTTTCTGATTGTGTACACATTTCCATACCATAACTGTATATAACCGTCTCCTTTTCATTTTTACAAATACTTAGGCACGAGCCTGCTCGCTTGTAATACAAAAATTAATTTCATCCATTTTGTTCGCTATTTTTTTTTTTTTTTTTTAAAGAGAGAGTACTGAAGTTTTTGGTGTGCACGACCAACTGGATTTGAGAAGGAAAAAAGTTATAAAGAGATAGAGAGCCGTCGAAGAAACATCACAGTCTTCTTTTGACTAGTTTCAAAGTTTCTCGCGCTTTATTTTTTCTCTCTCCATATTTTCACGCGACTTGTGATTGATGAACACGACACTAACAAGGGTGCGCCGCACTTGTCTCCTGGTCGTAAAAATATATTTGAAGGTTTTTCTTCCATATCTCTTTTTTTGGCGGATACAAAACACGTCCTGGGCAATTCCGCCAAGTTTTAAAACCCCGATCACAATTAAGATCCACACTCAAAATTCGCTGCCGCTTACCCGCCTCATAGAAACGGTGCAAAATTTTGGCAATTTCGTACCTCCTGAGGCCCAGGAACGGCAGCAAATTCAGAATGCGTGGCAAAAATGGTTAATAATCGTGTGTGATTATGTATACATGTACTCAGGCCGATTTGATTGCATGGTACGACACCTCTTGTCCATTTTGGTCGCAACTAAATGCCTGTCCGGATAAAACAGCGACCTTTCTCTTTACATAATAGCACAACTGCGTGCCCTATCCTTCAGCTCAGATTTGAGGTCCAGCTTGCTCCGGCTCTTGACGTGCACATAACTGCGCTGGCGGTGCATGAGGTGATGGTTCTTGTTGAGTTTCCCCAGGGCGGCCAGGGCACCCACTTCAAAGGCGTCCCGCACCGCCTTGCTGCTCGTTTTGGCCGACGTTTCCACGTAGGTCGTGGCTTGAATTTGTCGGCTCACAGTCACCGCCTGGAATTGGACACAGGGGCTAATCAGTCTGATGGCCACTGCAACAAGAGCCCAGGGGACTCTGACACCTAATTGTCACTTTGGATGTGCACAGGAGGAAAATTGAACGAGTGAGACACACTGCAACATACATTTTCAAATCAGATCCTGGAAGT
>JYFJ02008318.1:0-12754 GCA_000934665.2 Catajapyx aquilonaris
CAACTTTTCCCTGACGGCAGAAACGCCCAGTGCTTTGCCAATGGTGCTTGCGCCATTGCCTGGGCAGTCATCTCGGGCAACTCCTTTTCTGAGGCTGTCATTGATGCCGTGCTCATGAGTGGCCATTCTGCATACATCAATGTTCGGGGGACGGACACATTTCTTGAGCCGGAGCAACTTCCTCAGACGTTCAGCGTCCATACCAGCCCTGTAGTGGTGGTCCTGGAATTTGTCGTGCTTCACTGGTCACTCCGTTAACGACATACTCCAGGTCATTCTTGCCAGCCCTGTAGAGGTGGTCCTGGAATTTGTCATGCTTCATTGGTCACAACGTTAACGACATGCTCCAGGATATTCTTGCCAGCCCTGTAGAGGTGGTCCTGGAAGTTGTCGTGGTTCATAGGTCACTCCGTTGACGACATACTCCAGGTAATTGTTGCCCGCTCTCTAGCGGTGCACCGCGGTGGTGGGTAGGCCCTGGCGGGGACGCGTAGCGCCGAAGGCGCGCCAATTGGGGCGCAGCCCCAAGGGGGGGTGTGGGGGGGCGGAGCCCCCCCGCCTCGCAAAGCGAGTTTATTTCTAAAAGCCTGAGCCATGCTGAGCTCTGCATAAATAATTTGTGAACCATGTCTTCATGTCTTCAAGTGACATTGTTAACTGTATGACAACAGTCACAGTAAAAAGGTAAATCATCAATATATGTTTTATAGCTTGTTTATGTTGCGTGACTTACTACTTCCCATACTATGCGTGTTGCAAGACTGAATGAATGTACGGGTACATATTGATATGCCACTCATCACGCAATTAGGGGGGCAGCAACATTAGAGTACAACAGCCTTTCCATAATACGTATCTTCAGTTCATAGCAACAGGTTAGGCCGGTGACTTCTGCACCAGAGAAGACCAGGAGACATCACTGGTTCACTTTGTCAATGTGAATGACAGTGGGCATTGGCAGCCTGCTGGATGAACATCTCCGCTACAGAAGACTTCTGCACGAGAGACGACCAGGAGACATCTCGAGTGTGTTTGACCCAACAGGATGCTCCATCGTGCTGCTTCCCGGACTATCCTTACTACTTCACAGCCATTGTGGGATACTATTTTCTCATCATGAGCATTGTTGGCACCTTGGGAAACCTTCTGGTTCTGATGGCATTGCCTTACGCAAGATGGAAGACCACGGACCACCAAAGCCCACTGAAGAACTGCATAACAATCCTCCTGCTAAACCAAAGCCTGTCGGACTGTCTCTTCTGCTTCATCAGCATGGGATCAGGAGCTTCTACGTTTCTGAATAGAAAGTGGATCCTAGGCACCAACATCTGCTACTTCCGCGCCTTCAATGACTACTACATATCAATAATGTCTCTCAATTCTTTGGCAGCAGCTACATTGAGCAGGTACTGTACTCCTTGTTATTATCTCATGAAGTATTAGCAAATTGTGATTTGCATTCTCCAAAAGGACACTGACTCTGTGGTGGCCCGCAGGAGCTGCTGTCATATTTGAGTCATATGAAGGCAAACCAGCTGTCATCGGACTTTGGATGTTGTCCAGTGTCGTGCCCATATTGGGAGCAGTGAGTACATATTTCTTTCCGGTGGAGTCCGATAATAAAAATTGTCACAAAATTTTGCAACGGAGCCCGGGTGAAGGAGGTCTTCTGCAAAACTAATCCTTGGATATGCTTCACAAAATGTAGGAAGGATATGGGTACAGCCGAACTCAAGGACTGTGTGATATGACAACCCTTTCGACGCCTACAAGAACAAAAGCCTTCGGAATAGCTATTGGCATTGCCATAGGGCTTCCATGGGTCACTGTCCTAATTTGTCTCCTGCTGATGTGGATTAAATTGCGGAAGAACTGGTTTCATCTGAAGCAATTCAAGTAAGTGCATTCATGACATGATGGGGGTGTATGTATATTGCATTTTTCACATTTTTGATTTGGTGTTCACAGAGATATGGGTCAGAACACCCTCCGAGAATTGAAGGAAAGAGAGAGAAGGATTGCCATCCTCCTGACATTGTTGGGAGCTGCCTACACTAGTACAGCACTACCAGTATCAATCATACACCTGTGCACTAAGGGAGGACCTTGGAGACCACCCTACAGTTACTTTACCACATTCCTTAACTATCATTTCGTGGTAAATGTCTTCCTGTACATTTACAGGTAAAGAATCATACTTATTACAGTAGCCTACAATAATTTTTATAAGCTCAGAAATGAAGTAATTGTTGAACAATGTTCTTATCAAATCTGCAGGGTAAGGAGCTACAGAGATGCAGTAGTTCTGTTCTGCAAGGATGTTTGCAAATGGTTTTATTCATTGTCAAGGAAACTCGTTGGATGAAAGTGGCCAATGGAATGCATACCAGAAGTTTCGTAGGTTTCTTCAGCCCCAGTGAAGATGCTCCATCTACTGAAGCATAATGACCTCATCACCTCACAACCTGTTCATCCACATATTAGTAACAATCATGTTATCAATAAAATATACTACTTCTATGACGTACATTAATATTTAATTACTCATCACTTTGTTGACACGGCCAAAGAAGATAACATGTCAATTGTCGTACGAACGTTGCATTGACATGTTATTCCCCCAGTATCCCCACCAAAGAGTATTATTAGCAAATAGCAGTGATGTCAGTTCCGGAATGTCTTCAGTATGTTGGGACTTGCTTCCCAGCCTGCTGGATGAACATCTCAGCTACAGAGAACTTCTGCACAAGAGACGACCAGGAGACATCTCGAGTGTGTCTGATCCAACAGGAGGCGCCATCATGCTGCTTTCCGGACTACCCTTACCTCTTCACAACTATTGTTGGATACTACTTTCTCATCATGAGCATTGTTGGCACCTTGGGGAACTTACTGGTTTTGCTGTCATTGCCCTACGCCAGATGGAAGACCACGGACCACCAAAGCCCACTGAAGAACTGCACAACAATCCTTCTGCTGAACCTAAGCCTGGCGGACTGTCTCTTCTGCTTCATCACTATGGGATCAGGGGCAATTACGTTTCTTAAGAGAAAGTGGATCCTAGGCACCAACCTCTGTTACTTCCGTGGCTTCATGACCCACTTGCTGGCAATAGCGTCTTACAATTCCTTGGCAGCGGCTTCATTGAGCAGGTATTGGAACAATGGGACATTGACATCAGTTGAGTGGCATTGTAAGCAAATAGTGATTGACATTCTCTTCAAGGACACTGGCGCTGTGGTGGCCTGAAGGAGCTTCTGTCATATTTGAGTCATACGATGGCGTACCAGCTGTCGTTGGAATTTGGATATGGTCCAGTATCGTGCCTATTTATGGAGCGGTGAGTGTGTGACATATATCTCCAACCTTTAAAGGGACACGCCACTCAAAAAACAAGTTTAGCTCTAAAGATCGGGCAAAAAATCCTGAATCCGAAGGTGCAATCCGTTTGTCGCTACGCGGAACGGTAATCCCAGGGCGAGGTGTCAAAGTGTGTCGTCTGCTAATGAGCGGCGCCGCCACGCGGGGAACAGGGGAACTGGAGGGCTGCACCGCTCTGGGATGGGCCTATAAGCGCGCGGGCAGGCGAGAGCAGCCCTCCAGTTCCCAAGGTCCCGAGGGCGTCGCTGGCGGACGGCCAGCTTCTAGCGCACTATTTGAATTTCCCCACTTTGACCCCTCGCCCTGGGATTACCGTTCCGCGTAGAGAAAAACGGATTGCACCTTCGGATTCAGGATTTTTTGCCCGATTTTTAGAGCCAAACTTGTTTTTTGAGTGGAGTGTTCCTTTAAAGGCATTTCACATTCTAGCTATAAGGATCTAGGAATCCGTGTGGAGTAGTAGACTCGGTCCTTCGTGAAACTAGGCCTAATCCTCGGAAATTATATTTTACAAACATGCAGAATGGGTATGGGTACAGCCGAAATCAAGGAATATGTGCGATGACAATCCTGCCAAAAACAACAACAAAAGGACCATACAAAATAGCTATAGGAATCACCACAGGACTTCCGTGTGCCATTGTCCTCCTTTGTCTCCTGATGATGTGGATCAAACTCAGGAAAAACTGGTCTCAATTAAAACAGTTCACGTATGTGTAATCTTAACGTGACATGACCTAAATATTGCCAATCTTAGATTCTGTTCATAGAGGGATGAGTCAGGTCACCCTCCAAGAGCTGAAAGAAAGAGAGAGAAGGATGGTCATCCTGTTGACATTGTTGGGAGCTACTTACACCAGCACTGTACTCCCGACATCAGTCATATTCACGTCGACCAAAGGAAGACCTTGGACTCCGCCCTACATTTACTTCATCTGCTTTCTTAATTATTACTTTGTGATAAACGTCTTCTTGTACATTTACAGGTAATTATGTTTAGTAATGATTTTGAGAAAACAATTCATATCATGACAACAGTATACATTACAATCAATACCCTCGTCACTTCTGCAGGGTGAGTAGCTACAGAGATGCAGTTGTTTTATTCTGCAAAGATGCCTGCGGTTTCATGTGCAAAGGAAAGCAGGATAACAATGGACATGCTGAAGTGTGATAGGTGTTTGTGACCTTAGCAAAGAAAACTCCAGCGGATGACGATGGCATTGATGACAAAGGATAGTAGAGGACAAGAAATATTCATGAACATCGATGTTTTTATTTTTTGTCAAATCGTGTCATTTAATAAAACTACATAATTATGAAAATTTAAATGGGCAAATGTGATACCCAGCAGAAATATCCAGAGAATTAATGAACGACCAAATGGTCGAAACATATGCTGATATTACAGAATAATAATTTTGTTTACGCGGCCAAAGAGGGTATCAAAAGCAGCACAATGGTTGTATTATTAGCATGTTATTCCCCAAGAAATATTATTAGCAACATGTCAGTTCCGGAATGTCTTCAGTGTGTTGAGACTTGCTTCCCAGTCCAGGATGAACATTTCTGCTGCTGAGGACTTCTGTACCAGAGACGACCAGGAGACATCTAGCGTGTGTCTGACCCAAGATGCTCCTTCCTGCTGCTTCCCTAAATACCATCCTAAATACCTTTTCACAACAATTGTGGGATACTATTTTGCCATCCTGAGCATTATTGGCACCTTGGGAAACCTTCTGGTTCTGGTCGCATTGCCCTACGCCAGGTGGAAGACCACGGACCATCAAAGCCCACTCAAGAGCCCAACAACAATCCTCCTGCTGAACCTCTGCCTCGCAGACTGTTTCTTCTGCTTCATTGCCATTGGAACCGAGTCTGTCACATTTATTAACAGAAAATGGGTCCTAGGCATCAACCTCTGCTACTTCCGGGCCTTCATAACCCCCTTTCTGGCAATAACGTCTTTTAATTCACTGGCAGCAGCTACCCTGAGCAGGTATTGGACTTTTAATAGAAGTGGTACCTAGCAAATAGTGATTTTATATTCTCCAAAAGGACACTGACTCTCTGGTGGCCCAAAGGAGCTGCTGTCATTTTTGAGTCATATGAAGGCATACCAGCTGTCATCGGAATTTGGATATGTTCCAGTGTCGTGCCTATTTTTGGAGTGGTATGTCCTCGCCAAACCATTTACTGTCCTTTGTGAAACTAATTCTCGGACATTTGCAGAATGGGTATGGGTACAGCCGAACTCAAGGAACATGTGCGATGACAACTCTGACGATAACAACAGTAAAACGACCATACGGATTAGCAATAGGAATTACCACAGGACTTCCATGGGTCACTGCCGTCCTTTCTCTCCTACTGATGTGGATCAAACTGAGGCAAAACTGGTCTCAATTAAAACAGTTCACGTAAGTGCATCCCTATAAGACAGTGTGAATGTTACACCTGGCCAACCTTGGATTCTGTCCACAGAGATTTGAGTCATGCCACCCTGCAAGAGTTGAAAGAAAGAGAGAGAAGGATGGCTATTCTCCTAACATTTTTAGGAGTTATTTACACCGTCTCTGCCCTTCCAATATCAGTCATATACCTATGTACCAAAGGAAGACCTTGGGTCCACCCTTACATTTACTTTACCTGGTTCCTAAATTTTCACTTTGTGCTAAACGTCTTCTTGTACATCTACAGGTAATCCATCTTTTTAAATCACTAGAAAATAATTCATTTAATGCAGTGTGCAATTAATGTCCTATTTATTTCTGCAGGGTGAATAGCTACAGAGATGCAGTTGTTTTATTCTGCAAAGATGTTTGCGGTTTTATCATGCGCAAAGGAAAGCAGGATAACAATGGGATATGGACATACTGAAGTGTGATAGGTGTCTGTGGTCTCAAACAGTACAGTTCAAATAAATATGATCCCTATGGAGCGTAATGTTTTTTTTTTGTCAAATGGCATTCACACTGTGAGAATTAATGAACGACCAAATGGGTAATGCATATGCTGCTATTATATTGATATTAATTATTCCTCACTTTGATGACACATCCACGCGTCACGTCAATTGTAGTGAACGTTGACATGTTATTCCCCAACCTATAACAATTAGGGGCAGTGTCTGTGATGTTAGTTCCGGAATCCTCAGTATGTTGGGACTTGTTTCCCAGCCTGCTGGATGAACATCTCAGCTACAGAGGACTTCTGCACAAGAGACGACCAGGAGACATCTAGAGTGTGTTTGACCCAACAGGAGGCGCCATCATGTTGCTTCCCGGACTATCCTTACATATTCACAACCATCGCTGGATACTACTTTGTTGTCTTGAGCATTGTTGGCACCTTGGGGAACTTACTGGTTCTGATGGCCATTCCTTACGCCAGATGGAAAACCACGGATCTTCGAAGTCCACTGAAGAGCTGCACAACAATCCTTCTGCTGAACCTATAAGCCTGGCGGACTGTCTCTTCTGCTTCATTACAATAGGATCAAAGGCTATTGTGTTTATTAACAGAAAATGGATCCTGGGCACCAACCTCTGTTACTTCCGTGCCGTCATGACCCACTTCTTGGCAATCATGTCATTTAATTCGTTAGCAGCAGCTACACTGAGCAGGTAAGGCATTCGACAGAACACTGTCCATACTTAGTGTCCAGTCATAGTTTAGTGGGATTGACATTCTCTTAGGACACTTGCATTGTGGTGGCCTGCAGGAGGATCTGTCATCTTCAACTCCTATGGTAGTATCCCAGCTGTCATCGGAGTTTGGATATGGTCCAGTGTCGTGCCCATATTAGGAGCGGTGAGTATGTGGGCGTCCCCTGTGAAACAATTCCTTGGGCATTATGTTTCACAAAATTCAGGAAGGATATGGGTACAGCCGAGCTCAAGGACTATGTTCCATGACAACCCTATCGAAGCCTACAAGAGCTAAAGTTTTCGGATTAGTAATAGGCACCTCCATAGGCCTTCCCTGGGTCACTGTCCTAATTTGCCTACTGCTGATGTGGATAAAACTGCGGAAGAACTGGTTTCATATGAAGCAGTTCCAGTAAGTAAATTCCTAATGATGGGATTTAGGTGCTCATATTCGTTGTTCACAGAGATGTGGGTCAGAATACAATCCAAGAGTTGAAAGAAAGAATGAGACACAAGGTCATCCTTCTGACATTGTTGGGAGCTGCATACACCAGCACTGCACTACCAGTGTCCATCATATTCCTGTGCACCAAAGGAGGACCTTGGAGACCACCATACAGTTATTTTATCAGCTTCTTGAATTATTACTCCGTGGTAAACGTCTTCTTGTATATCTACAGGTAAATACAATCATATTTTTCAAACATGATAATTGACTTAAATTAATGTGCAACCAATGTCCTGCAGGGTAAGAAGCTACAGGGATGCAGTTGTTCTGTTCTGCAAAGTTGTTTCCAACTGGTTGTATTCTATGCGATGGAAACTGGTACCGTAACACACCAGAAATAAAACTGCTTGTTGCAAATTGATGGTTGTCACACAATTCACGTTGCGTAACCCCCATCATTTGCATCTGACCTCAATTGTCTCATTAATCATGCTACTTAGGGTCATCCAATGCACCGAACCAAACTTCCTTCAAAACTATAAACAAGGACAACACTCCAAAATGTGTGATTTACCATCCATTGAATTCATTTTCACAAACGAATCATCCATGAAAACAGTTCTTCACATCATGGCAAATGGGATAAACACCACTGTCATCATATCCAACAACATTTCGTCCTTCTGCGCAAGAGACGACCAGAAGACATCTCGAGTGTGTCTGGCTCAAGAGGATGCTCCTTCGTGCTGCTTCCCGGAATATCCTGACTTCTTCACGGCCATCGCAGGGACCTATTTGCTACTCCTTTGCATTGTTGGTACCTTGGGAAACTTACTGGTTCTGGTGGCCATACCATACGCCAGATGGACAACCACGGATCCTCGAAGTCCACTGAAGAGCTGCACTACACTCCTGCTCCTGAGCCTGAGCTTGGCTGATTGTGTATATTGCTTCGTTAGTATTGGATCAGGAGCTATTGCTATCATCAGCCGAAAGTGGATTCTAGGATCAGACTGGTGCTACTTCTACGCTTTCATGAGCCATTACTTAGGAGTGGTGTCGCCCAATTCGTTAGCAGCAGCTACCTTGAGCAGGTATGGATGTTCTGAATGGTAATTTCAACTTGAAAATGTTACATTGTTGTAGGACTTTGGCATTGTGGTGGCCTGCAGGATGTGCTGCCATTTTTGAGTGGCATGATGGATTTCCTGCTGTTACTGCCATTTGGGTACTGTCCAGCATCATACCTATAACAATTGCGGTAAGAACAACTTGCATTATTGTTGTTCAATTATTCTGTTGAAAATGTGCAGGTGCAGTATGGATATGGGTACAGTCGAACTCAAGGATTCTGCTTGATGATAAGTGTTAATCAGACATTAGCAAAAATAGACTATGGGATAGCCATATGCCTTCCATGGGTCACTGTCCTTGTTTGCCTCTTGCTGATCTGGGTCAAGTTGCGACAAAATTGGTCTCAGTTGAAGCGATTCAAGTAAGTTTATATTTCCTGTTAGTTTCAAGTCAGTTGGTGAAAACATGCACATTGCTCACAGAGAGATGGGTCAGAGCACCCTTCAGGAGCTGAAGGAAAGAGAGAAGAGAATAGCCATCCTTCTAACATTGTTAGGAGCCGTGTACACCAGCACAACACTGCCAATATCAGTCATTTACCTGGTCAGCAATGAAGGACCCTGGGCTAAGCCTTACTTCTATTTTAGCTGCTTCACTCTCTACTACTTTGCTGTCAACGTCTTCATCTACATCTACAGGTAACAATGATTTTTTTTTTTGCTTTTTATTTTAATCGACATTGATCTCTATTATGCAGGATTAGGAGCTACAGGAAGGCTGTAGTTTTATTATGCAAAGGAGCATTCAACTGGTGTCGTGTGCGTGAAACCGTGTGACATTGAACTGTCCCATTTCTCTGGATGAGTATAATCAGTGGTGCCTAATTGATAGCTGGAGTAAACGTATTAATATTGATGAGTCTAATAAAAGCGAGGTGGCATTAACCTGACACATTAATATGATAATTGTTGCTCATGTAGGCGACACTTTCATCACGCTGGCACAACAAGTGACAATCAAGAGGGGTTGTCCCATTGTTTTCTGTTGGACAGTGCAAGATAAATATTCCGTCTATTCTTAGGCAAATAATATTCCCTTCCGCCATTCCATCCAGTTTCTGGCAATGTCAGGACCAGTGCGGGTCAGGACCTCAAACCTGAACGTAACTTCCTTTTGCACAAGAGATGACCAGGAGACATCTCTAGTGTGTCTGATCCAACAGGAGGTACCATCATGCTGCTTCCCGGACTATCCAGAGTACTTCAACATCATCGCAGGAATGTACTCGCTCCTTCTGAGTGTGGTTGGAGGATTTGGCAACCTGATGGTGCTGGTGGCCTTGCCATACGCCAGGTGGAGGACAAAGGACCCTCAGAGCCCTCTGAAGAGCCCAACCACAGTTCTCCTTCTCAGCCTGAGTCTGGCGGATTGTCTCTTCTGTTTCATCATCTTGTCCGCCTCTGGAGTGACGATTCTTCTCCGGAAGTGGGTGTTTGGTACCAAATACTGCTACGTTTCGGGCTTCCTCATCCCCTACTTAGTCTTGGCTTCTTCCATTTCCCTGGCAGAAGCTACAATGAGCAGGTATGATTGGTATTACAATGATTGTAGAAGCCACAATTTGAATAGTCTCCTTTCCGTCTGCAAAGGGCGTTAAAGCCATGGTGGCCTGCTGGTTACGACGTCCTCTTTGAGTCTTGCAGTGGTGTTCCTGCAGCGGTGTTTGTATGGATGTTGGCAGCAGTGGTGCCATCCTATGGGGCGGTGAGAATTCGGTGTGATTCCCAGAATCATTGTCAGGATGTGTGAGATTGACTACATGTTGCTGATTATTTTTCTCTCGACACAGTTTCGCTATGGCTTTGGCTACAGCAGAAGGATAGGAATGTGCACAATGATTATCGAAGGGAACCAGCCAGTTATGTACATTCTGTTCGGAATAGCTACATGTGTGCCCTGGGCTACAATCATAATCTGCCTCCTTCTGATCTGGATCAAACTGCGACAGAACTGGTCTCAACTGAAGCAGTTCAAGTAAGTCATGAAACTGTGATGGGCGAAGGTTCACTCTTATATACCGTTCTTTCCAGAGACATTGGCAAGGTCACACTGCAGGACCTGAAGGAAAGAGAAAGGAAAATGACCATCCTTCTGACTCTTCTGGGACTGGCTTATTCCAGCACAGCAGCACCAGTAGTCATCATAAACTGCGTATTCAAAGGAAGCATTCTTGTTAAACCTTACGTGTATTATACCTTCTTCTTGCATTACCACTTTGTCATCAACGTATTTCTTTATGTCTACAGGTAATATTCATGACGTTACTCCAACAATCCTGCGTGATTCTGTCTGTCATTACAGATGTTTCTGTCATTATTTCAGGATACCAAGCTACCGTGATGCATTTATTTTGCTGTACAGAGATACACGTGACCTGCTTCAACATTTCGACTGACAGTAAAATACAACCGAGACGTTGAAGAAATTGAATTGTCATACTAAAGAGTTCTCTAAGAGTGAGTTATGCAATAAATCATTATGTAAAGAAATTGCCCAAAATAAACATGGCATAAAAACATAGGAAAACAAGACAGAGCGAGAACAATTTTTATACCCCCTGTACTTATTATTATGCTCAATTGGAGCGAATAACCTAAGCAGTTTGGTGGAGTGGTTAAGGCGTCCGACTGCTAATCGGAAGGTCCTGGGTTCGAGTCCCGAGGCCGGCGATCCTGGCCGTGGTTTTCTGTGGTTTCCCACGGTCCTCGCTAGGAAAATTCCGGGGTCGCTTCCGTAAATAATAGGGCACAGCCACTTCCTGCCTTTCCTATCCATGATCCATCTATGGAGAGGTACGGTGTTGGTGGAGAGTTTCTGACCCGCACCTAGGGTGTTGTCTTGCAACCTGACCCCCTGGGGAACTGCACACGACCCCCAACATAAAGACAACGCACTTTCACTCTTGCCCCCTCCTCACAAATCCCTATCCTGACATCTGAACCGGAGAGAAAAATGCGAAAGAAAAATTCGTAAGAAAAGATGGTGGTATACCGCCCCTCTAAGAGAGCCAATGGCTCTAGCACGGGGTAGCAAATATATATATATATATAATAATAATAATAATAATAATAATAATAATAATAATAATAATAATAATAATAATAATAATGATGATGATGATGATGATGATGATGATGATGATGATGATGATTAGGACGAATAAACAGTAACATGCTCTTCATATTGATGACTGTCCTATCCGACCCTGGAAGTGTTTTTTTCGTGCGCCAATCACAAGGCACGCACGGGGTTGTCCCATTGTTTTCTGTTGGACAATGCAATCAAATATTCAATCTATTCTTAGGCAAATAATATTCAATTCCGCCATTCCATCCAGTTTCTGGCAATGATAGGATCTGTGCGGGCAATACACCAATGGTATATGAAGTCGGTGGCAAATTACGGAAAAAAACAGAAATATCCGGAGGGGTGTTTTTGGACATGAAAATCTAGTTCTGTTTGACAGTTTATGCAAATACACATCAATAGTTCCCCAAATAATGTTCGAATGCATTGTCACAGCCACATTCATCAAGGAAAAATCCCCCAATGTCTATCCCAAAACATTCTTTTTGACGCCATTCCATCCAGTCTTTCTCTAGCAATGAGAGGTTCAGTGCAGGTCAACACTTCCACACAGCATGAACTTGTCTTCCTTCTGCACAAGAGACGACCAGGAGACATCTCTGGTGTGTCTGACGCAACAGGAGGTGCCATCTTGTTGCTTCCCGGACTATCCTTACTACTTCACGGTGATCGCAGGAGTATACTGGCTCCTCCTGAGTGTGGTTGGAGGATTTGGCAACCTGATGGTGCTGGTTGCCATTCCATATGCCAGGTGGAGGACAATGGACCATAGAAGTCCTCTGAAGAGCCCAACCACAACCCTTCTCCTCAGCCTGAGTCTGGCCGATGGGCTATACTGTTTCATCCACATGTCTGGTTTAGGAGTGACCTTTCTCCTCCGGAAGTGGGCCATGGGCTCCGGATATTGCTACTTTTCAGGCTTTCTTCTCTTATACATATCCTTGGCGTCGTCTTATGCTTTGGCAGCAGCTACAATGTGCAGGTATTATTGCTGTTACAATGTAGAAATAATAAATAATTAAAAATGATCGTTTCCGTCTACAAAGGGCGTTAC
>JYFJ02008319.1:0-12776 GCA_000934665.2 Catajapyx aquilonaris
GCCGGACAGGGTTGCCAGGTAACGCACTACAACATAAGCAGCTTAGGCCGAATTTGTCAATAGCTGTTCGGACAAAAAAGTTGGACCACCCTGTATATTCAGTGAAGATAACCATTTTAGTGTACACATGATTTATGGGACTTATACAGTGTTTTATGGTCTGAGGGGAACCATATAGTGGGTCGCGAACGGAACACAAAAATTCCATTCTTTCTTGCGTCCTCGTGGTTATATCGAGGACTGGTGATCATACCTGTGATCCGTCGCTGAGCAACTGTCATCCATCCTGGAGACGTTGGTCTGATGAACGCCTAGCCCCCTAGTGCTATAACTTGAACCCAAACACCTACAGCCCAAAGAGTTACAGACTATAATTTTGTGGCATAAGGAAAATGACATGTCATTGAATAAAGGTCCCCATAAGCCGAATATTGGGCAATCTAGTCGTTTTACACAGGATCACTTTCTTCTCTGATCTGTAATGGAAAGGTTACCGAATAGGCCCTAGAAGGCCTAGATCAAGAATAGGCTGTGTGGAATAGCCTACTACATGCATGCACCATTAACTTGTGCCCCTCTAAATTGACACGGTGAAAATACTAATACTACATGTATTACCATTTGCAGATGGCCATGGACTTAAGAGCAAAGAGAGATCGCTTTGTGCAATCCCTCCATAACGGCGTGTACGACGAAAGTCTACTGGCAACAGTTGAGGTATGCCTACTATATCACTAACTAGCCAATCCACCGTCAAGTTACCAAAGAGGGCTATCCATTTTAAGCAATACATAATATAATATTATAGTATAAGTAGTGGATATACAGCGAACCCTGTGTTTGTGAAATATCTTTACTGGTCGCCTCTTTCGCGATAGTCCAGGTGCTAAGGGGTTGAACTTTGCATTTTGTGACAAAAGTATGAAACTCGGTACACTTGTTCTTTGGACACTTCTGATCATATCTGGACCTGGAGCCACGATGACCCACCCCGATGGAGGTCCATTTCGCAGGGTTTCCATAACTACCAGATGCAGCATCCTTTAGGACCTTGTATTGGGTGACAAAAACATGAAACTCGCCGCAATTGGTCTTTGGACACTTCTGGACATGTCTGGATGTGGTGGGGCCATGATGACTGACCCCGCTGTGGATCACTTGCAGGGTCACCAGATCTAACGGACCAAACATACATCTCTGCGACGATAGTAGGTGCGATGTAGGTGATGGCGATACCGATTCTTTTCACCATACATGCATCTCCACAAAAATGTCCATTGGAGTAAGATCAGGGCTTCTGGAGGGAATAAGGCATAGCGAAACTTCTCAAAGACTTCGCACACTTGGAGGCTGAACAAATGAAACTTTCCTACGGCAGATTTGTTTTTATGAGGCTACTTTTCATGTGCATCATCAAGAACAATGCTTGTGCTGTAAAGACCAATCACCTCCAGCACCTACGGGTTAGGATCGCAGCAGTATCGCCAGATGCTATTGAACGGGTTTGGCTCGAGACCGAATACAGTCTTTTTTTATTTCTCGAGCGACAAATGAAGCTCATATCGAAACAGACTAAGGTGAGACCACAACTATTAGACATTTTGAACATTTCAAAACTTAAATCATTTAGATATGTCTACAAGTTTTTGACTTATAGGGTTTTGAAATTGGGACATTCTTTTTCGATATATTTTACATTTTTCAAACTATAATGCATATTGTGATGCTTGAAAACATTCACCAACAGTACTTAATGCCATGGGGAGGTGTAGATGGCCGAGATGGTAACGTCTCGGCTTGCTGAGTGAAAAGCCCCAGGTTCGATCCCCGCCTGGGGAACTTTCCTTTCACCTGCGTCAGGAGGGTCTCTGACCTGCACCAAGGAGGTGTCTGGCAACCTAACCTCCTGGGGAACAGCACATGACCCCTTTACATACCTTGCACTTGCACCACATGTTCCCTCCTCAAGAATCCCTATCCTTACCCATGTCCCTGTCTCCTTGCACAGGTGAGCGAAGAAAAATAGTACACAGTTTATACTAGAAAACTGATGGTGGTGTGCCACCCCCCTAAAAACCTTATTCCCTAAAAGCCTTATCACGGGGTAACGTAAAATAAAATAATAAATAATAAATAAAAACAGTACTTTATGCCTTCAAGAACTGTTTCATCAAGCCAAGCTTGATATGGTATCTCTAAGTCTAATTCTAAAGCTATCCCCAGAGTAAATAGCAATGGGTGTCATTTTTTTTGCGAAAATCACAAGTTTCAAATTGTATGAAAACTAGAGTATGTAGGGGAAAATCGATTTCAGATTTGAAATCAGCGTTGAATAAATACTTAGAATCAGTTGAAAAATCTCGTGCAACAGAAAAAAACTTTTTTTGTTGCCCAGTGTAATATATGATATAGACTCTATTATCATTATTTCACATTATTTCGGGGGAAAACACCGCAGTTAAGCACTTACGCTGGTGCAGAAGAAAACCTAATGAATCAATCTCAATACCACCAATGGAAATGTTTGTATGAAACCTTTGCTACACGCACATACCATAAAAAGGAGATAAAGAAAAAGGGAAATGTTATTTATTAATGTTCTAAGAAGGCTCTGAAAATGCGGCGTCTTCTTCCATGCCATTGGGTAAGACGCCGCAATAGAGTAACGGCTGGGGAAAGATGCAATTCTGATGTGATTTCTTATTTTTTCACAGTCCTACAGTCAGGCAGTTCACAAGTGATGAAATGAACGTCTTTCGTTTCTTCTTTGCCAGAATTTTTGATGTCTTATTGTTGTTAAGTTGTAATACAGTTTTGGCCATGTTTCAGGTTTTGTTCGGCGGTTTGTGACACCGTGATCCACAAAGTGTCAAAGAGATCTTGCAGCTAATTATTTAAATTGAGTTCATTGGCTTCATCAAGGCAGTGCATCCTGCCCCTACGTTTAACCAATTGGCATCTTCCCCCAGTGCACATGCGGCATCTTCCCCCAATGTCGAAATCGAAAAATTATTGCGTCGTAGGCCTACCTTTTTAACCAACACCCTTGCAATTCAGCTTGCCACGTTACTCACATCCCATTTCGACATGGGACCAAATAAATAACTTTATCCAGCCTGATGTTCTCACCCTGAAGCTTGACACAAGTTTTGTCTCTTACGTGCTCAAAATAATGATGGCAGTTTTCACAATTTTTCGATATTTGGACCTGTTTAATATTGATCTTGCTGACTCCATCTCATGGTTATGGGTGGGGGAGAGGAGGTGCTCTCTTAGCATCGGGAGAGATTCGTCACATCTCTCTGACACGGAGAATGAAAAAGATTGGGGCGTCTTCCCCCGACTTACCTTTACAGTGTATAGTATAATATGAAACTTTCCCAGCTGCTGATTCAGTGTTGTGGTTAATTATTATGGAAAAGAAAACTATCATTTTGATCTGGTTACAGGCATGGTTAAATGGCTTCTGGGACGACATGGCTTTCGACTTATCACTTGCAGAAGCCCTCAGCATACAGATTCCCACCAATAGGAATGGATTTGTGGCATGTGCATATGCCAGACTAGCGTATTTGTGCCTTGACAGGCTTTTTACAACTCCGCATAAACACCAGCTGGAAAGACACATGTTACGCATTCATGAACTAATAAACATGATGATGAACTGGCTTCATAACAAGGTAAGACCATTTTATAATCTCCGCATCTTCACTTATGTGAAACTAACTTGTGAGTGCAGAAAATATCATTATTATCATTCCAGCAGTGAACTTTCCAGATTGTGAACAAAGAATAGCAATTTAATACTGTAAATATACTAAGTTGTAATTTTCCCGGAAGAACTGGAAGTGCATGGCTGACAATTGACAAAATGATGATCACATTCATAGACTCTATATAGAGTACGAAGGCAAATGGACGGCGTTATGCAATAATGAGTCAACCCACATGAGAACAGTTGTGAGAAAAAGGGGTTTGAAGGTCATACCTGTGAAATTAATTCAGTGTTCTTTTCGATCATGGCAGAAGTACCGTATTACCTCTCATATTGCGGCACGCCGCGCCGGTATAAAACGAGGTCGACCAGCATGCCGGTATAACCCGGGGGTGGCCGGCATGACGCAATAACCGCGGTAGATTTCCGTAATTTTGATCCTTGACAAATTTTTTGGAATGCTTCTGGTACCATATTAAAATAATGTTACCATGAAAATGGGCAAGTGTACAGGCTGTGAGAATATGTCAGTTTTGTTGCACAGTGCATTTAAAAAATGTAGAGTGTATGACCAATCCCATCGTCAGCCTGCTTTGACAGGGGAACCCCCTGCTCTAACATACGGTTTTAAAAATAGAGATTATTGTCAAACACTGCTATTGAAAACAATATATGGTACGGGTACCCTAGTTGGAAAATGTGCCTTTTCGATGGCCTTTACGTGAATTTCGATTTTCAGGCAAATGTCAAGTTCAGAAAGGATAATGTAACTTATGTGAAAACCTCGCCTTATACCGGCACTGATACCTCGCCTTATACCGGCATACCTCGCCCTATACCGGCATGCCGGTATAGCCACCAGATCGTGCATTTCTAAAAACTGGTCGACCTCGCCTACACCGGCATGCCGCAATTCGAGAGGTAATACGGCATGCTGATTTCACCAGCGTGATTTTAACTGAATGAAGCAGGATATCCTTTAGGTATATGTTCCTGGCAAGGTTCCTGGGCTAATTAGCTCAATTTTAACATTTTTGTGGATTGACAAATTATTGCATAACACCACATGCACACCATTTTTGTGAGTTAATTTTTCGGTCATTTGTGGCACCTTGATTTTAACTGAATGAAGTACTATCCTTTGGGTGTATGTTCCTGGCTTAACTCAATTTTGACATTTTTTGTGGGTTGACCTATTATTGCATAACAAATATACAAGGGCTGGATATAAAATAGTCGCAACTTCTCTATATTCTACGTGTATGGAATTTATTGTCAAAAAGTTATATTCATAGCTCATGATTATAAATCCGTCTTATGGTCACAACCTTTTACCACACATCTGAAAGGCTGCGGCAACACCAGCAATCAAGCTCAAGCTGATCAATAATTATTGTTGAGATGAGCAAGAGATCCCCATTGCTTTAAGTACCATATTACAGCTTCTAAGTGAAAATGCTTTACTTGCATTGGTTCTTTACTCTTTGAAATGTGTCACAGTCTGATATATATTGCAATGATTCTTTCCTGATTGTGCTTCCTGAAGACCTAGTGAACATTCTCGTGCATTGCGTCCACTATTTTTATCCATTCATGTTACTTCTGTGTTGTAGTGAAAATGTGTGGGGTTTTCGTCTTGCTGTTAAACTTACTGTATAAGTACCATACCTCTCACCTATAGCCGACAGCCTGTAACCATGGTGACCTACAGTTTTAAATGTTTATGGAAAAAAATTTACTAGAAAATGCATGCTGGTAGGCCTATCTGAGATTTAGCAGAAGAACCAAAAAATTACAGTGGTGTATGTATTTCTTGGAATTGCTTAAAATCAACTCTCCCATACTATTTCAGAATGAAAACTACCTGGCATGCTGTGTGGGGAGCAACCTATTCCATGTGACGTATCCTCAGAGAAACTGGTTGAAAGAGCCAAACATGTCCATCACCCTGACAGCAGCCTGCACACTCAACTTGTGCTACTCATGCGCTACTTGGAACTCCCCAATTGAGAATCAGACTATAAACTGGTTTATGCGCCAATCTCCTAAGTGCATCTTCAAAAAGTGCAGGTCAACACTAATTCTACACTGCACCTTGGTGTCAAGAGCCCGAACTCCTTGGCTTACTGTTGTGGATGCTGTCATGCAAACCTGTGCAGAACATGACGTGGACAATCATACTTTCAAAAGTATCCATATCCTGATGTTCAAGGCCCTTGATGCTGCCAGAATGCGAGTCCTAAATGGCACCTACAGACATCTGAGCTTGTCTCTGTGGCTGACGGAGACCATTCCAAGATGGCTCAGCATCATACTTCGGCTTTGTCCAATCCAGGAACCTGACCTGCTTTATTCGTTGCAGAATACCTTCAAATTAAAAATGTCACCAATCACTCCTGCAATGCTGGGAGGTGGGCTAGCAGCCTGGCGAATGGAGTTGCAGTGTGTCATTATATTTGATGCAATCTCATTCTACAGGCAGTTCAACACTAATATCCTGAAAAGAATGCTCCGTGCAAATCCATTGGTGTGGAAGAGGTCTCAGTACAATGCTACCGCAGTGGCAGTTGTTCAGAGCATCATGCAACATATGCTGGATAATGATCATGCAGCTCCATTGATGCAACTCACTGGTGCCCCTGAAAGACTGTTGCTGCTGATGTCACGCTCTTTGATCCTTCTCAGTCCTGTTGAGACTGCATGCAACAATCCATCGAAACTGGCAGAAATGGAGTGGCAGCTTCAAACTATGAAGTCAATCCTTGGTGGGATCCTCAGGGAGAGTAATTCGATGTATGTGTATTGGAAGGGTGTCTTCCATTCTGTCTTCTCAGCAACCTCTCGGATTCTCTGGTGGTCACACTCAATTGTGCCACCAACTGAGAAGCATGTGGAAATATGGAAACTGATGTGTAAGTACAGTAGCCTACATCACCACCTTGCAATATGCCTGCAATATGAGAATGATTGTGGTAAAATGTTAAATATTTGCAGTGGAGATTGTTTTGCCAGTGCGGGGCGCTGCATCTCAGAAAGGGTTCAATAATGAAGATATAGCTTTTGGACGCATTTGTGGCAACTGTCGCGCCATGCTGGCTATGCAAGGATTCCAGCAACAAGAACAGGTAAGAAACCCTTTCCAAAATATTTACTTAGTCCATTATTGCATGCAAGTGAGGGTGAGTAAACCTCAGTTGAATATGCCATTGCATGATTATAACCCAATTGTACTGACTGGGAATTGATAATATATGCACTACTGTTATATTAATAACTGTAATCTTTATAGAACCCACCTGCTACCAGAACTGCTGCCATGCCATGAACTCACAACAGCACCCAGAACTGTGCGTGGTCAGCTGTATGTCCTATGATCAGCAGCATCTGATACTACTTTCTAAAGTTACATGATATCTAGACCATGGATTTACACTGGGTTGTTGGTCACCAATTTGCAAAATTTTATATTCTTATCTCATGGAGTAGTTTTTATAGTTTTCCCTTGCTATGTTTCTTTACTGTGAAATTTTATACAGTATAATCTGTGCCCTTATAAGTGAACAATAATGAAAATGTCTTGTGTTCTTATGCTAACCATTATAAATCACAATGAACCAGATTCCATACCAGAGGTGAAAAAGTGTGCCTTAAATAACATTCAGAATAGCACCTCAGAAGCACGAAATGGAATGAAAAGTCTTAAAAGGTAGCAGCACAGTTATAGTCTAGGCCATTTCTGGTGTCTTCATCAATTCCAACATCCCAATCCTAATGTGATAACATTGGGTAATATCTCCCTCCAGAATACGTGTAGTTGTCTTGTCAAGGTTCAATACCTTGAGTGAGCACAAGATGCTTTTGCTATAATTATCACATGAGTGACAAGTCTGATTCTTAACCTGGGACGTAATACGTATATTGCCTGACATTATCCTGTGACATCCCTGACCCACCATCATGCATGTGCCTGATGCCAAACTCCAAACTTATTGGGATAATGTCAGGCAATATACGTATTAGTCCCAGGTTAAGAATCAGACTTGTCAATTGCATAGTGCAGTCAATACCTAGGTATTGACTGCACTATGCAATCGTAAACTTAATAGAAATGCGAACATTTTGTGTGGCAGGAATTTGTGCTCACATAATGATACAATGCATTAAATGTTACAATATTTAATTACAAGCATGTGATTAGGTGCCCTTACTTTTGAAGGAGCCTAGTTGCTGCACCTTACTCATCGGAAAGTGTCCAGTAAATTTTTATGTTCTTACCAGTAGCACACTTCTATGTTAACAGGAGAAGAGAGTAGAATTCAAATGCAAAATTCCACAATATTAATTCGTCCCAATATATTTTAAATGCATTTTGCAAAAATATTACAGTGCAGTGGTGTGAATGCAAGGAAATACGAATATTAAATCACCATAATAATTATACAGTAACTTACAGTATGTTACCATGCGCTTTACCTGAAGAGTAGATCCTGCACATAACATTGAAGTCGAATCCAGATTGATACACTGTTATTCTTTAGTAGTTATTAACAAATTATAATGAAGATGTCAATATTGCTTGTGTGATTCTGATTGCTGTAGGATGCTAAGAAAACAATACTACAGAGTTTCTCCTAGTAATTATTCTAAAGTATGTTATAATTGTACAGGGTGTTTCTCTACCGAAGTTGACAATTCGAGGAAGGAGGGAGGAACCCCTGGGCTGCATTTGAACTCCAAAGACAACTCAGCACAATGCCTTCAATTTTGTATTTCAACTTTATTTTTGTCACACACTGTCAGAAGTGAATATTATAATCTATCAACTTGCCTCTTCTCGCCTACTGACTGTAGAGACCTTGCAGTTTAAATTAAAACTGCATGGTAGCTTCTTTTAAAAAAAAATACCTGCTGGAATGGAGGGCTGCACCTCTCATGAGATAATAAATAATAATCTATACAGGGTGCAAATGAATTCCTATATATCAGATACTCCTAGAGCTTGTGGAGGAGTAAGAATAGATCACGTTTTGCCTAAACCCATGTCCGAAAATGTCCCCTTTCCGTGTTAAAGCTGATAATGTCTCAGGATACGTCCCTTAGGGGTCTAAGCTTGAGACATAATCAGCTTTAACACTGAACCATACATTTACGGACATGGGTTCTTGGGCAAAAAATTATATATTCTGACCCCTCCACAAGCTCCAGGAGTATCTGATAGGAATTCATCTACATTCTGTATACTTATGATAGCAGATCATAATCTTGGTAATAAGGTTGCTCATACTAAATGATGCCTTATCCTCTCTACTGTATAATATGACCCAGATTCACAGGAACTAATTCCCTAGAAGTTCGTCTTATGAAACACCCTGTAAAAAGCATGCACATCCAATTCCAACCTTGCATTACATTTTTTCACAGTACAAGTACACCTGGATTAAGCACATGCTGTTATGCCACAAAATGAATCTTGACGACCTATACCTTGCAGCATGTTCTTGTTCACTTTGTGTTTCTCATCACTTGAGGTCCTTATAAATACCATTAACTAGATATGTTAAAAGTTTTGAGAGTGTTTAGTCAAATGTGTTCAGCATCTCACTTCATCCAGGTGCCAAGTCAATATGTTACAGGAATATTGTAAATAATATTTAAAATCAGTGGATTTCACAATTATTATTAAAAGATAACTAGGTGTAGGATTGGCATTGGCTCTCATTGACTTAACCCCTACGAGGGAAGCTACAAAACTATCTCAGATACAGTGGTGAAGTGTGAAGATATATTTTTGCCCTTAGGAGCCAACCATCATGTGCCACAACAGCAGAAAAAGGAGGGAAGGTCATAAGAGGGAAGGTCTCCTTGTTCTTTAAACGAAAATTTGCAATGATAATATTGTTTTGAAATATGAATTCCATGCATGATGGTGCCAAAATAATTATAAAATGATTTTGTAAAGCCGTCGTTTCTCTACCGTATTAACTATTGATATTTTCGCCACAAATGTTATAATTTAAGATCAACTTTTTGTATTTCATGGAATAATCTTTGGATAATAAAACATGTATAACCTGCCAAACCTGGTAAGGAATCAGGCTATGTTATGCATTTCACAAAGACACAGTCTTGTTAAATGTTTCTTAGCCAAGTATAAATGCAGTGGAATACGAGTATTTAGAACTGGAACACCCCTAAGACCGGGTTGCACCGTCTCATGGAAAAATGTGTCTGGCCGAAGAAGAAGAAGAAGAATCCTTGGGTAGTGCCTCACCCTGAGGTATGTGGCATGGACCTTTATTTATTGTAACTTGTAGTACATAGTACAGTGAGACCATATATTTGAAACGCCCGGGCCCACGGGCAGCATGACAGGAGGGGATGTGCAAGGTGCAATGCAATGTCTCATGATTGTGTTGTCGTTTTGTGAACTCCCCCGAGGCGAAGCCAGAGACGGCCTAACTCTGCACGAGATGAAGGGGGTGTCCCCGGGCTGGGATCGAACCCGGAACCTTAACATCCGTGGGCGCATACGCTACAGCAGCAGCAGCACCACTCCGCCTCCCTTGTGTCTGGCCGAAGAAGAGCCAGGTTAGTTAGTTACGGTATTCATTGTTGACAGAATTGTTGACAACAACGAATAACAAACTAACCTGGCTCGGCCAGAACTTTTCAGGGAGCCGGTGCAACCCGGCCTAAGTCAAAGAAAATTACTTGGTCTTGGTGGAGGATTTTAAATATAGTTGTCACATAAAACAGAAACATTTCTGTATTTTTTTCTGAATTTTTGCAGGACGGAGCAAGTCGGCGCCAGACAAGTTTCCTGTACTGTATGTATGGAGTATATAAATTATTATACCGTATAGCGTATATGAATACTTATTTATGGAAACTAATAGTGGGGAAAGATGGGAATATTTAACTTAGGATATACATTGTCACTCATGACGACATCTCCAGCTGCTGCCTGCTACTCTGTCACACTGGCCATCACACACTCCCAAAAGCGAATGATGTTGGCAGCTGCTTGGTATACTTTCTTGGTGCATTACCCTGACGTACTGGGCAAGCTTCTTGGGTCCTCGAAGGTTGCGTAGTGGGCTGAAGGGCCGGGCAGCAGTCCACACTGAAAGACCAGCTCTCCAGGTAGGCCACCATTTCGGAGACATTTAAACTCGCGGCGGCAACAGAAAGCTATAGGTCATATCCTTATTGCATGTTTTTTTTTACCTTGAATGTATAAAGATTTTATGGTATGAGGGAAAGTAAAATCATTTAGCAGATTTTAGCGGTTTGTTAACTTTGTTTTAGCGGAATAGTTTTTTCTCAGTTGGCAACGCTGTGCGCAAGCGTGGGTGCGCGCAAGGCTAATCTACACCAGGTTCCGTCATCTAATGTAATTCGTCTGGCACGCTTCCGTTGCACGCCGCTCGAGGCGCTGATGCCAGCCGCGGGGGGAAACTGCCGCTCACCGCTATGCATATGCTTACGTTTTCATTTAATATTTGCATGCAAAAAATGTATGCGTTGAATCCGGATATAACATCCTCGGCTACAACCGATCCTTGGTTATAGCAGACTGGTCCCGCCATACTCACGTACTCTATGGCCTGTGTATTTAGCCACAACAGACTCGGTTTATTACAGCAGACTGAATTGCGCGGTTTTTGGATATCCGAGTCTTATGTAGTTTTTTTCGGGCAATGATTAAAGACCGTTATTGGAAATATCATCCCCTAAAAGACTCAAGGAGCCATATCGCGAGGTATCCCTTATTATTATCGCTTATTATTATTATCGTTTATTATTATTATTATTATTATTATTATTATTATTATTATTATTATTATTATTATTATTATTATTTGTATTTGTTAATGTTGTTGTTTATTGTTGTTGTTGTTGTTGTTGTTGTTGTTGTTGTTGTTAGCACAAGGTGTTACCAAGACGTCCCGGATTGTCCGGGACTGTCCGGAATATCCACCCATTGCATTGTCCCGGATTCTTTCAGGGGTCATTCGGGATACCAATTTGTCCCGGATTACGCCAAATTGTCACGGTTATAGCAGGGCTATGTTAGTATATATACAGTAGTATATGACTGTAACAGTACAACATTTGATTACTCTCCGGTCAGCCAGCGACTTGAATGATGTGTCTGGGACGGCCCAAACCAGTAGCCTATAACATCTCATTACAGTGGCAAAAATTAGTAGTTATTATAATGGTACTGTACACCTGTGATGGTCTCCACTAAGGGTCTCCATCATCACCGACAGATCACCTCAATAAAAAGTTCCAATAAAGCATATCATGGGATATCCATAATAATAATAATAATAATAATAATAATAATAATAATAATAATAATAATAATAATAATAATAATATGACAGTGCAGTGGGCCAAATAATAACATTCCGGCTCAAAAGATTCAAGACGTCTGTTACAGCACAATTACAATATATTGAATCATTAGAAATGGGAAAGTGCCAAATTAGCCTACTGCCAAGCCTACTGCACCATCCTTCACTTCACTAACATCTGCATGCCGTCTGCCGTATCAGGTCATCAATATTTCAACAACGCAAAACATATATATTGGAAAATCACTTATCTAATGCTGCGCATTAATACCGTATATGGACATAATTATACTGTACCTATATCGTATACAGTACAGCATACCAGATTTTAAAAGTATTAAATGTATGATATATTATACGTGGACATACATAGGCTATGTGATGCAGGTACCTGGTCCAACCTAATAACCAATACATATAAATTATCATGGAAGTAATTAAGTAAACTAGTCTGCTGCGATGTGCAACATATACAGTCAAAGAACTACAACGACGACGACGACGATGACGACAACAACAACAGGCCTAACAACAGCAACAACAGGCCTAACAACAACAACAACAACAATAATAATAATAAACAACAACAACAACATTAACAAATAATAATAATAATAATAATAATAATAATAATAATAATAATAATAATAATAATAATAATAATACAACAACAACAACAACAACAACAACATCACGAC
>JYFJ02008320.1:0-12793 GCA_000934665.2 Catajapyx aquilonaris
CAGTTGACAGAAGCGAAAGAAAGCAGCTTGATGGTCTCATAATAAATACCGGAGCAAAGAAACTATGGAAAACGGAAATGTTGGTGGGGGAGTGGGGGATGGTGGTGTGGGATCGAAAAAAGTGGGAGGAATCAAGGTAGAAGGGATTTGGAGCTGGCAGAGCGGCTCGCGGCAAATGCGCGCGGCCAAAATTCGGATGTTACTGTCGCTCACATCTCGGAAACGGCTGGACAGTGCGAGCTAACACTTTCACCACTGTGTCTATCGCACATGAATGACCCCTCAAGCGAGTTTCAACCAAATCGGAGGTGGTCGACCCTGACCGTTCCCTTGTAAGTGTCATACAATACAAACTGTCTGCAGCACTTCAAAGCCAAGTGTATTATTATTGGGTCATTCCATGTCAATTCACCGAGCTTTTAAGGAAAATTGACCCTTGGGTTGTCAGATTTTGACGAAAATCGGCGAATCGCTTTAATTACGTCTTTCAACAATACCATTTGCGCGGATTTGAGATTTACCCCCCCCCCCCCTCCCCGGAGATAGGCCCACCGAAAAAAACGTCCTTTTCGGAAGGTAGGGTTTCAGAAATCGGTCATATCTCGTGAACCAATGGAGCTACAGACTTCGTAGACCGCTCCCTTTGTAGAGATTCGAGAGCCCAATCTCACTAAGGATTGAAAATTCGTATTTTGACTTTTTTGAAAATTCTGTCCCATTTTCAAAATTTCAAACATTTAAAAAAAAAAATCCGCCTAATTTAAAAATCCGATTTTTAAATATGTTGTAGCTCAGACCCTTTCCCTGACACAGAAAAAAATCCCAGGAGGACTTTTTTGATTTAAGGAAAATAATTGCATTTGAAGGAACGCATGTGCGCCTTGAAAGTACGCAATGGGGGCCAAATATAGGCCCTAGTCCTAGCATGATCCATGAACTGTGTTATCTAAATATACACTGTCTAATGGGATGACTAACAGTGCTGAAGAGGAAATGCATGGTACTGTATTTATTACAAAAATGGTCCTTTTGCTATTTTTACAAAATTTCAAAGACTGTCAAGAATTGAGATTTTCACATAAGAAAAAGTGCGCTGATTGATTGCACACAGCAGCTTCATGAGTTGCTTATTTAAAAGAAAGAAAGACGGGTATTAGCCTATTATATTGCCCCGCACTGTCGGTACAGGGCCACGGGCGGGAACAGGACGGTGAGAATAGGTGAGTAGCAGATGGGAGAGATCACACACGCGCGCGCACATTTTTCTCATTCACGCAGTATTTTCCCACTTCTTGGAGGAAACATTAATCCCCCCCCTCTCTCTCTCTCTCGAGGTCGAACCTTTTGCTGACTTTCCCCGTCAAGGCCTGTTTATGCCCTCGCGAAGTGAGCCCAGTTCGCGCGACCAGGGTGCTTTGGCAACGATAACGGTGCCCACCAGAGATAATGTTGGAACGAATCGAGCGCATGCGACCGTTTTTCTCCCAAGGAGTCTTTTCCGCAAGGAGGCAACGGATTCGTAACCTCTGCTGTGCCCCTGCTTCTCTTCCTTCCCCCATCTACCCACTCCCTCTGCCTATATTGGTCTGGTCACCCTGCTGAGAAATTTAAATATGACCAATCAGGGTCCGGGTGGAGCATCCCCCCTTGCAACTCTCCGTGTTCATCTGGCCACTCCCAACTACGTCACAACTCCGGAACTCCCAGGGCACTCCATCTGGCCAATCAGAGCCTTCCCCGTGTGCGCGCGCACAAACGGTTGGTTTTTCTTTGTTTCAGGGCAAAGGCGAAGGGACTCAGCCAGAGAAAACCGACATCCAGCACAACCATGTCCCATAGTAACGGAAATTAATGTAAAAATGGCAATTTATTAACATTTTTTTGTAATCATTATGCCAAAATTATAAAATGAGCATTTTTTGCCATGAATGCCATGCATTTCCTCTTCAGCACTGTTAGTCATCCCATCAGACAGTGTCTATTTAGATAACTCTGTTCATGGATCATTCTGGGACTGATTAGGGCCTATATTTGGCCCCATTGCGTACTTTCAAGGCGCACATGCGTTCCTTCAAATGCAATTATTTTCCTTAAATCAAGAAAGTCCTCCTGGGATTTTTTTCTGTGTCAGGGAAAGGGTCTGAGCTACAACATATTTAAAAATCGTATTTTTAAATTAGGCGGATTTTTTTTTTTAAATGTTTGAAATTTTGAAAATGGGACAGAATTTTCAAAAAAGTCAAAATACGAATTTTCAATCCTTAGTGAGATTGGGCTCTCGAATCTCTACAAAGGGAGCGGTCTACGAAGTCTGTAGCTCCATTGGTTCACGAGATATGCCCGATTTCTGAAACCCTACCTTCCGAAAAGGACGTTTTTTTCGGTGGGCCTATCTCCGGGGAGGGGAGGGGGGGGGGGGGTAAATTTCAAATCCGCGCAAATGGTATTTTTGAAAGACGTAATTAAAGCGATTCGCCGATTTTCGTCAAAATCTGACAACCCGAGGGTCAGGGGGCTCGGTGAATTGACATGGAATGACCCNATATTAATTTCCCCTTTTTTTTAGGGACCATACTTTTATTGGGGGGGGGGGGTGGAGTTGCCCCTAGTCTGGTTACAATTTTTAGTGACACATTATGAGGACACTGATCTAGACAACTTGCATGTTACATACTGATTCTTTTAAATTTAGAGTCTTATTTGTAAACATGGAAGAGGGGAGAAAGACAGAGATAATTGTCATTTTGAGACATAAAAAAAATAACAAATAGAGTAATCACCCTTTGGAGTGGACCGGCCCATTGATCAAGAGATCTGGTATTTTGATTTCATCTCGATGTCAAGATCAAATTTTTGTGGAGCGTCAGAAAGAAACAGTGAAGGGAGTAAATATTCATTTTTGAGAGATCGCCAAAAATTTTATGTATCGAATCCGGTGGGACCAATGGAATTTCTGCAAAGTGCTTTCGTCGTGGCCCCAACATGAAGCTACATTCGTAAAGTAAGTGATGTAGGGAAGTAGGATTTTGTATGGAACATAAAGAACAATAATCATCATCATTAAAATTTATCCTACTTGACCTTATTCCAAAACCCTCTGATTTGTTTCTTAGGTTGATTGCTAGTCTTGTCATTTCAATTGGTAAGTTAAACTGTAAATATGAAGCTGGAGCGAGTCAGTTGTAGTAGTCCTTGTAATACGAATATCTTGAGGATTTCTCAAATGCAAGGAAATCCAGTTGTATAGAGTGGTCTATTATGGTTTGTATTAGAGTCTCTGCATTAACACTTCCGGGATCAATAAGCCAGCAATCCACGTCAGCACCCATGTCACGGAATAGCTTCTTTAAGTTCCCCATCCTGGCAATTTGGCTCGAGTAGGGAGATTTTAAATATGATAAGGCTTGATATGATGGTAGACTTGGGTCCTGGCAGGATATTTTAACAATCAGCGCTACCACTTGCTTCGCAATATTTATAAACAGGTGGCGCCTTCCCGTTTCGAGCCTCATGAAGTAGGTGGCTGTGTTTCTTGGGCAAAGCCAAGTGTAGGAAATTGAGGAAAGATGCTGTAGCAGCCCTTGGATCAGAACCTGACTGATAAGTTTGTCACTTGGACCAAAAAGGCTTGAATTTTGATTCCTACCGTTGTGAATGTTTTTATTCATTATCATCACAACCACTTTCACATTGTCACAATGATACAAAGGCAAATACCTAACTGCAAGTCACATGAAAAATATGCAGAAATGAGATCACTTTTATTCTGATTAAACATTGAACATTTTCAAGTGTAACATCAACTCCATTTCTATTTTCTATATCTGATGTAGCAGATATTATCATGGTTTGCATCTGGTTGAATGTCAGCCCGCGCGGTGGGCTGATATTTGAAAAGTAAGCTTTGCAAAATCCGGATATTATATGTGCTATGATAAGTTTAAATACCTTTAAAAATTTTAAACATATTGGTAGTGGCCTTCAACAGAATCAGATTTCTAGTCAATGGACATCTGAGAATGCACTTCTGGAACACCCCACTTTTAGTAGGAGGTTCCAGAAGGCATTCTCAGATGTCCGTTGACTATACAGGGTGCATCTTACTAGAAGGTCAACCAGCAGTCACCGTACTTGTTGACACAAAACAAGTCAAAAATGTAGGGAGGAGAAATGTCCTTGGATCAACTGGCAACGAGATAAATGACAAGACACATTGGTCTGTCCCCTAGACACATGCAGCAACACACACGACACCTTTTTGTAGGGAGATCCCCTGACAGGTGGAATGGCTCGCCTTACAGTGGTTGCCTAGAGAGCAGGATATGAGCTATTTCGCAGCCATGATTATCATGCTCATATCCTGCTTCCTAGGCAATCTCTGTAAGGTGAACAGGTTCATCAGCCAAGCGATCTTCCTACAAAAAGGCACCATGTGTGTTGCCGCATGTATATAGGAATAGGCCAATGTTTCGGGTCATCTACCTTGTTACCGGTTGGTCCCTTGACACTTCTCCCTACATTTTTGACTTGTTTTGAGGGAATGAGTACGCTGCCCTGCCAGTTGACCTTCCAGTAGAATACACCCTGTATAATACGCACCTCATTTAGCTTTCTGCATTTCTACTACTACTAAGCAGTTTAAAAACATGATTTGTTCTCAAGGTCAGGTTGGACCAGTGAAGCTATTGTGTTGACCAGGGTTTATCCCAGCCGTAATTAATAATTTGCAATAAACATTATAATAGAGTAAGTCTTGGACCATGGCCTACCTTGAAGTTGCCTTAACTATGAATATCTATTGCTGACTAAATAAAGAGTATTAAAAATATGGTCGTTTTAAAAATTAAAATATCCTTCCTGAGGATTCTTTCTCCAGTATCTTTTTTACGGCTTGTTAATGAAAATCGGACCCATCACTTCAGGTTGCTCCATATTAATGATCCCCTCATCATTAAGATCTGCCCAGAAGAGAAAGGGATTTAAGAAATTAAGCTAATGCCATATGAAATGTGGTGTCATACTTACAGAGAAGAATCTTAAATACATTAACTACATCAGGTCTGCAATACACAGTGTGTGGGAGAAGCTTTGAGACTGTGAGGGTCTCTAGGCAGAAAGGGTCTTCTCTCACGGCTTGGGCCCAAAGGTTAGAAATTTTCTTCATGACAACTTCTGTAGTTGGTATTTGACCAATCGGGAACATGCGACTAGGATCGTCCATCCTGAAATCAAACCAAGGTGAACTTAATGGCATGGCTTAGTAACAAGTGCGCCTCATCTAGTTGGTATGTACAGGGGGGTACTGTACAATTAGAAAGGAACAGGTTTGAAGCGCAGCCTTGGAGAAGACTAGATTTGAATTGGTGGTTTGGGAGGCTTCAGGTGGTACTTGTCTGCCACCAGGACCACCACCATCGCTTAGGTACTGTTGAGACTACTTCAGCCCCAAAATGGCAACCCTCCTAGAAGGGGGAGCATAGCTAAGCTTATGCAATTCTCCATAAGGCTGGTCTAGGAAAGTCAGGAGCTGATCCAGACTAAAAGGAGTTACAACCAACCTGGATCTCCATTACCCACCAAAAAACTCATGCACATGTTTTCCACATGAGAAATGGCTCTGTCTGATCTAGGGATCAAACTTGGCACCTGAGTGGCTGTGGAAATCCCCTATACCACCACGCCACCCTACCCACCCAATAAACATTTACCGTATGCAATTGGGATCAAGAATTAAATACTCACACAACTGGCTGAACAATATCGCAGGTGATTGCATCCTCAGGTACATCAGCTGGCCCAGGAGAGACATCAGGAAAGGCCGAACTGCTTACACGCATTGCTGAAGGCTCTCCTTCAGGAAATGGGAGTGGGACAGGTAAGCCTGAGGTAAATTCAGCAGGGAGAAGTGGTGGGGTTTCAGGAGGATAAGTAGGGGTTGGAGGTACAGGTGTAGGGGAAAAGTAATGGCGTGGAGGAGGCATAGCAATGGCGTCAAGCACGTCAAATTTTAAGCTGTCATGTACTTCAAATCTAGCATCAGTGACTTTGACAGGTTCGTAGTAAAAAGATTCCGCCGGGATTGGCAACTCCTCCGTTTGCCGTAAATGCCACATGGATGTGTCCTCGGCAGGCACTTGGTGATAAAAGCGATGTCTCAGATGCCTAGCCCTTTGTGGAGGCAATGGAGATTGGACAGGTGGAGAGGAAATCCCATTAATTACGGGAACCTTTTCTTCTGCCTGCATATGATCTTGAATTGGCTGCATGAAGGGTCCCTCTTCTCTTTGTACCACTTCCATGGATGGTTCAGTTTCTTTAATCTCTACACATGGCAGCACTGTCTCCTCTACACATGGCAGCACTGTCTCATCTCCAAAGAGGGGCAATTCTTGGGCAGATGGTGGCTCCAGTTCTTCTACAATGGTTACCAGTTTCTCTTGTTTCCTAGCAGATGTCTCCATTTGAAGGAGCACTTCACTCAGGTCAAATATCTCAATAGTTCCAAAATTGGGATCCTGAAAATGAGGTTAGTATAGCTCAATGGGTACACAATGGGCTTTATATCTTGTTCCATCATGTCTTACACACTTGGCAGCATAGCCAGGGTCAGCCTTCCCCCCCNCCTGCCATCCCTGGGTGGCCGTGCACTTGTGCTGGCTTGGCTTGTGTCTGGTTGGAGTAGCCGGGCCACGGTGTGCACAGTCACCCAGCACAAGACCATGGCCACACCGCAACGCTCACCCGAGGAACCAACCACCACACCAGCATTCACCTTCCCCTCATTTCTCTTTCTACCCCCTAGCTAACAAGGCCCGGGCCACCACATAAGGGCTATAACTACTGGGGTAAACCGTTCCAACCAACTAAACTTTCACACAATGGCCTCAGCAGCATTTTGTGTCCCTGCTTAATACTGTCACGGGAAAAAAGGTAGAATAATAACAGCAGATTGTCCTGCATCTACCCAATTCAACAAACACAAAAAAACCAATTTACTGCATGTGGTGGGGTACATCTCTCTGATTGCCGCTCTATGCTCAGTTCAGTTATTATGCCACAGGCTTGCGAGTAGCTACTGAGGGTTCATGGGTGCACCTAGCTGTGTGGCACAGCAATTTTTCGTAGAAGATATTCTTATACAAGTAGTATGCTATTATAAGCTTACTAAAAATTGAAACTCAGTTTTTCCACACCTGTGCTGTGTCTTGAGCTGTGGAAAAAAACGTAAACAATCTCGAATTCGCCTATTTTTTCCAAATGTTCACAAAATGTGCGAAGAACCATCCAGAATTTTAATTTAATTTTAAGGGCAATTGTGAATTGTGAATGGTCTCCAAATTTTTTAGTAACAATTCATAAAACTGATACTTGCTACAAACAGATTTGAAGTGTTTCCACATCCCTGTGCAATCATCAATTTTATTAACCCTTCTAGTTACATCACCCTGGGCAACTAACTCACTTGAATAACTAGTTGTTTCTTTCTATCATTCATATATACAGGGTGTTTTTCACCAGTAAATCATCCGACTTGCAGCATACTCGTTGGCCCAAAACAAGTTAGAAATAAAGGGGGACAGAAATACTGAGGGACCAACCAGTAACAAGGTAGATGACCAGACACACTGGCCTGCCTCTAGACATGCTGCAACGACACTTTTTTGTAAAGAGATCACCTGACAGATGGACCCACGTACCTACAGTGGTTGCCCTGGGAAGAATTATATGAGCATGATAATCATTACTGAAGGGATTTTTGGGAGATCGCTTCCCCACCTGATGAGTCTTGATGTGGACTTAAGGTCATGATTCTTGTAACATGTTATACCAGGACTAAAACCCATCTAGCATTCTAAACTTCCTCCAACTCTGTCTCTCACATTCCCAATACAATCTATACTGTGTGGTTCAATCCTAAAGTCATTCTGTACCCTCCACAGCCCAAGCCTAGCACCTGGGTCATAACAATACGAGGGGTGTTCAAGTCATTCCCGGACTTTATTTTTTAACCCTGGAACCGTGCTGTGGGGTCTTTTTGGACCCCAAGGGAAAAAATGCATTAAAATTATAATGACAATGAACTTTTGCCATTTTTTTACAGTATATAATAGGAAGTGCATGTTTATTTTGAATTAGCGATCCTTTTAGGGATTGTTCAGAGAATGATTGTATATAGTCAACACATTGACAAGTATTTTATAATAATGAATAAAAATTAAAATATGGTGGGGTCCGAAAAGACCCCACGGCACGGTTGCCGTAATACTCGTAGGCACGGCACGGTTCCAGGGTTAACAAATCACACACAAGTGACACAGATGTCAAACCTTGGTCATTTCTCGACATAGTCCCCAGCAACAGCACAACATTTTCCCCACCGATGTATAAGCGCTTGTATCCCAGCAGCATAGAATGAGGGTTCCCCCCTCCTCAGCCACGCCAGGAGAGCTTCTTGCACTGCCTAATTTGTCTCGATGACAAATGCTCTTTTAAAGGCCCGAAAAGGTGGAAATCGCTAGGGGCGAGGTCGGGGCTGTATGGTGGGTGAGGAATAGTGGTCCAACCGAGTGTGCGAATTTTGTCCATGGTGATATGGGCTGTGTGGGGGCGGGCATTGTCCTGCAGTAGAATAATGCCTTGCAGACACCTTAGAGACGTGAATGTGTTCATGAATAATAGTCTCAACACTGCCACAACTGATTCCTGTCATCTGCATTAAGTCCACGAACAGTAACACGATGGTCACTGAGCACTAAACCCTCCACATGCTTGATGTTCGCTGGCGTCACCACACTGGGCGCCGACCCGCCATGTCCCAGATCATCGAGCACACCTTTGCGAGCACCACTCGCACACCACCGACCTTCTCAGGGTATCCTCCCCATACTGTCCTGTCAGTCTGGTGACAATGTCCGATGTTTTGATGCCTTCCGCTACCAGAAACTTAATGATAACGCGCTGTCGCACTACTGCGCTGACACCACCTGACGCCATCTTTTTTTGCTCTCTCACAGGACTGTTTACGGAGACTGGCCCTTGACTGAATATACAACACAGTTGAAGGAAGGTGTGGGATAAGTTTGACACCTGTGTCACTTGTGTATGATTTGTTAAAAAATAAAGTCCGAGAATGACTTGAACACCCCTCGTATAATTCCTACACTGATATCAATTGTTGCACAGAAATGAGCAGAATACGGTCAAATTAGCACACCTTTCACTACTTTTTCACATCTCCATCCTGATCGATGCATTTTTGGCATTTTTATGTCACTGTGAAAACTCTGTAGCTGTAGAACTCCATTCCAGTAGTTTTTAAGCAATGAGGTATAGCATCGTAAACCCATTAGTCTTATAGTGATGACATGAAATATGAAAACCACCTCATAATTTCTATCCAGAAACCAAGCAATAACACCCAGATTGATGTAACACAACATTGCAGGAGGCATGCAAGCCCAAAACAGTGGCCTTCAATGTCAACATTCCTTAAAAACTGTGGAATGGACTTTCATTGCAAGGGGACTTGGAAGTCTTGACACAAGTAGAGAAGTGGACCCAGGAGGGCGAAAATTTAGTGTAAAAGTGAAAAAAAGAAAATCAAATTGCACTGATGAATATTGCAGTGTAGTAGAATGTCAGCGCAGCAATTCATTTCACTTAAAAATATTTGCTAATGATTTTAGGTACTTCACTTGCACAACTATTTCATCACCTAAATGCACAGTAACCAAAAGTGAAGAATGCACACACAAAATTGCAACAGTAAAGAATTTGAGCATTCTCTATAACTGACAATGAGTGGTGCCACAGCATAAGTGCCATTCTCGGATGATATCTGTTTTTCAATGGTAGAGGGGCAGGAGTGACATTTGTCACTGACAAAAATATCAGGAGAGTCCTAAGCCACTAGCTTGTGCGCACACAGCCTTGAGAATGGGGAAGCCCCTGCATAAGGGCTATAATGCCAGGGAAAGATGGCGGAGCTTCAACAGGACATATCGCCACAGTTTTCATGGAATAGGTGGGCAAATCCCAAGGAATGTGCGAGAAATGTCAAGAAGAGGACAAGAAACTGTGGAGAGTGTGATTCATATAAAACTGACACATTTCTTTCTTTATTTATTCGGATGGACATGCACATAATGGCCCCTTTTTAGTTTCGAATTAAGCAGGATCCTTGGGATGGTTCTTTGTCAGTAGATTGTGCAGGTGTTCATATCTGCTGTGTTGCCCGCTATTTTGCGCTATTTTGTGACAGTTGCTGTCAAGATGCATGTTTGGTGCGCAATCTCCGCACAGAGAATAGTGGGACCAATTTTCTTCCACAGGACTATTAACACCGAAGGGTACCGACGCATTTTCATGGAGTTTGTTGAGCAACTGGATGACATAGAGCTGGGTAAAGGATATTTTCAACAAGACGGTGCTACATGCCATACATCAAACAAATCCATGGAGCTCATTGATCCTTTACCCAGCTCTACGTCATCCAGTTGCTCAACAAACTCCATGAAAATGCGTCGCTCTTCAGTGTTAACAGTCCTGTGGAAGAAAATTGGTCCCACTATTCTCTGTGCGGAGATTGCGCACCAAACCTGCATCTTGACAGCAACTGTCTCAAAATGGCGCAAAACAGCTGGCAACACAGCAGATATGAACACCTGCGCAATCTACTGACAAAGAACCATCCCAAGGATCCTGCTTAATTCAAAACTAAAAAGGGGCCATTATGTGCATGTCCATCCGAATAAATAAAGAAAGAAATGTGTCAGTTTTATATGAATCACCCTCTCCACAGTTTCTTGTCCTCTTCTTGACATTTCTCGCACATTCCTTAGGATTTGCCCACCTATTCCATGAAAACTGTGGCGATATGTCCTGTTGAAGCTCCGCCATCTTGCCCTGGCATTACAGCCCTTATGCAGGGGCTTCCCCATTCTCAAGGCTGTGCGCGCACAAGCTAGTGGCTTAGGACTCTCCTGATTTTTTTGTCAAAACTATCAAAACAGCCAAAAAGGTGCCATACCAGCCAAAAACTTGCCCACTGAAGTGCCTTATACATCTGAACATGATTCATTGCAGGCTTATTCATGCTCTATGTAACCCTAGATATTTTCAAGTTACTTGCAATTGCAAAAGGTTATGTCCAAGAAATTTCACTTAAATTTTTAGTTAGTGGCCACACCTACAAGTATTATAGACCGTGGTCAAACCTGACGATTACTAAATGCTTCTCTCGTCATGAGTGCTGAGTATTTTGGGAAATCAGAAGGTATTCCATGGATATGGTGACATACAGGCCCCTACGCTTGACAGCCCAAGTCAAAAGCCTGTATCTTGGTTTTTTTGGCATTTAGATATATTCGCATTTGAGGTTTGTATGTTTCCATTATTGTATATGGTACTTTCAATCTGGCCAAAACTTTGCTAGGGTTGCTCCTACAGTTATGGATTTTGTACCAACACGTGTGGCTTGCAAAGAGGATTGTAATGGTGCATTATCTATTTCCATTTAACTGATTTTCTAAGCTACAGCATATAGGGTTTTTGTTTGGGCTGTTAGTACTGTGATCAACATCCTCAAAAGCGGGGAGACGGAGTGGTGCTGCGGTAACGTATGTGCCCATGGATGTTAAGGTCCCGGGGACACCCCCTTCATCTCGTGCAGAGTTCAGGGTCACCTCTGGCTTCGTCTCGGGTGGTATTTCCACAGACTAAACCACCCGGGGGAGTTCACTAAAAATGGCCACATTAAGACATTGCACTGCACCTTGCACATCCCCTCCTGTCATCCTGCCCGTGGGCCCGGGCGTTTCGTATAAAGGCTCCAATGTACTTACCATAATAAATAAAGGTCCGTGCTGCATACCTCAGATGAGGTCAAGCACTACCCCGGATTATTATTATTATTATTATTATTATTATTATTATTATTATTATTATTATTATTATTATTATTATTATAACATCCTCAAAAGCAAGGAGGACAGGATCACTTTGCCAGGATGGGTGTCAGCTACAAGAAAACACCATGCAAGCTCTCAGAGGCTAAGAACAGAGACATATACCATGCTGCCATTTCAATCCGAAGAATATCAGGAATATTACAAATCGATCCTGGATTTAATCATTGCAGACCAGAGCCTTTGGCAGACTTTGATTTCCATTACTAGTATGGTACATCGTGATAGGAATGTGCTAAATAGATTATATTTGGAGGGGCAATGTATTTGTATTATTTCTTTGATGTATGATAAGAAACTTTTGGTTTCAGTGGGCATCACCACTGTTAGAACCATCACGATTAAACTATATTATTGCAATTTACGGTTGGCACATGGGTCCTTATGCATGGCAGAACAGTTGACACTTAGGCAGCTATGCACGATTATTAATTTTCGTAATTTAAAAACTCACAGTGAGGTTCTTTCTTTTGTCAAATAACCCTTACATTCTAGGAGATATACGAGGTAGGCGCCAAAAGTTTCCGTCCTGGCTATGTTCTAGGGGTGATAGAAATAAAACAACTATAGTGTCAGGTAGTCCCAACTATGAGTGGAGTGATGTACAAGTTTCACCCGGCAACGTCCGTCAGTCTCTTAGAAAAGCCAACTTTAGTCAGACGAGTTGCAACATGGTGAAAATCGAGTATCGAGAGTGATCAAGTTCCTCACCAAGGAAGGCCTTACTACAATGTCTATTAAACAGGGCTTGGATGGTGCGTATGGTGAAGCTTCCTCTTCATATTCCACCATGAAGAAATGGGCTAAGAAGGTTCGTTTGGGTTGAG
>JYFJ02008321.1:0-12754 GCA_000934665.2 Catajapyx aquilonaris
GACAGGTTGTTTTTAGGTTCTTTCTCATGTGTTTTATTGGTTCATGTGTTGGGTTGGCTTGCATCTCCCTTCATCGCTGACTACCCCTCATAGGGAAATGTCGTGATGTTGTTGTTGTTGTTGTTGTTGTATTGTCTACTAGATTGAAACTTGATATACAAAGAAACGGACAGCATTTTCTGGTCCTCCACTGATAAGGTCAACCTTCTGTACGGAACTTTTGTGGAGCAGTATCTGTACAAAAAAGTTGCATGAGGAATGCAGCAGATAAAATGGGATTTGGCATGACAAATTCTGCATTAGCAAAATGTGCGGATCCGGGGGACCAATGCAGACATGCCAATGTACACAGTATGTAGAAAAGGCAAAGTTGGTCTGCTTGCCAATTTGAAAGCAAAGGGTGTTTTGTCTATCTTGGAAGACTGACACTTTCCCCCCTCTCAGCTGGACAAGCAGAGTACAACTTTCACATTGACCATGTCCAGGGGCAATCAGAACCCTTATCTCAACCCTGTTTACCTGAACTGGGGCTGTGTCCGGCCTCGTCTCCCCCTGGTCTAGTGAAGTGGGTTCCGCTTCTGGCAGTCCCACATCGCCTGGGAGGGTTTCCCCACCATGGTCGTCCTCCTCCTCACGCCTGGGCGGCAACTCATCTCCCTGAAACCAGACGTTCTGTCACCCAGATGCGCCTCCATTTGCACCACAGGAATGGGAAACTGAAACCAACCTTGATTCCACCACTACCAGGCATCAGGTGCTCTTGGTCAGGTCTGGACTGGTGCTTCTCTGCCCTGCATTTGCCACCACCAGTCTCGCCCAGGTGTGGATCCCCATACGCTGCTTTAGGAAGGGTTTTCGCTCAATATTTTTTAAAGTACACAAGTCACACTGGGGTGTATGTCTTACCTGCATTTTCCTTGTGGACTCTACTTTTGTGTGCATATAAGCGTTCATAGGTTGTATATATCTTGTCACATAATTTGCAGCTATACAGACGTTGTCCAATGTGGGTTCGCTCGTGTGCTGCTAACAGGTCGCTAGCACGGAACAGCCTCCAGCAAGTGGCACATTGGTGTGGCCTCTCACTGTGGCTCCTCACGTGTTTCCTCAAATTTTTCGATATAAATTTTTTGGGACACAAGGGGCACTGGTATTGTTTGTATAAATGTCTGTTGTGCACATTTTTTTTGTGAGCATACAATGCAGATTGATTCGAGTATGTCTTGTCACATAAGTTGCAGGCAAAGGGACGCTCTCCAGTGTGAATCCGCTTGTGGGTCATTAATAATCCGGCCTGGATGAACCCCTTCCCACAAGTGTCACATTTGTGAGGCAAACTCTCTGCGTGAGTGCGCCTGTGTATTCTCAGGTATGTTTTATGTTGGTAATTTCGGGGACACAGATCACACTGATATCTCCTTCCTGCACTTGTTGCATGCCCTGTACTGACCTTGGTCAAACGAGCCTGGAAAAGAAAAAAAAGAAGGAAACAACCATAATGGGTCGACACTATAATCAAATCCCGTAATCCATATTTTTTAAATGCATAATGTCAATTTGGAATGTGCTGTTCCTTACTCATTCGGTGCTTGCTTCAACACCAAACAAACAAACCCAGCATCGCATGTCTCATTTTGCCAAATAGTCATGTTGACCAAGATTCGGCTAGCAAACCTCCTGGAAAATTCGCCATTGCCCCTATAATAATAGCCTTGTCTGAAACACGCCACCATCTGGAACGCCACCACGGCATGAAGAAATTATTGCCGTGACCCAAAGGTGGCAGCACTCCCTTGGCAGCCTGTGGCGGCCGCCAAGGGAGTGCTGCCACCTTTGGGTCACGGCACAAATTCATCTGGCCGCCTTTTCCCCTTCCCGCCAAAAGTCCCAACTGCCACCTATTTCCTTTCCCGCCAATACAGGCCCCGGGTGAGTGTTGCCACCTTCTCATCACGGCACTAAATCATCAGGCCGGGGGTAGGGGGCGGCGGGTTGTGGGTTGGGCTGGGTGGGTCAGTGGCTCACTTCTCACTGCGCAGTGGAGAGTATGGTCGCTTTATTTCTGTCGGTGGTCAGTACCTTACGTCCTCAAGACCTGCTCAGTGCCTCATATCCTCACACAACCCGCACAATGGACGAGGAGGAGGATCCCATTGCTAGAAAGCGTCGGATGGCTAAGGCACGCAAGGCTAGATGGCTAGCAAAGCAAAGTCAGGAGTCCCTGTACAGAATTCGTCAGGCAGACGCTGCAGCTCATCGCTTAGCACGCCATCCTCTAACCCAATCCATTCCCGACGAAGCTATTCATTTTCTGGAGGCCCGAGTAGTTCCACACTTCTGCCGACCGATGAATGACATTTGCCACTTCTGTAAGTCCCGCAACTTTCTTACCGAACTTCCTTCTGATGGTAAATTCACAACTTGCTGCCGCAAAGGAAAAGTCCGATTAGAGACACCTCGAGATGCTCACGGGAATCTCTTGCCTTATCCTCTTTTCCTGCTTGACTTGATGTCCAATCCTGACAATCCTGATTATAGGAACTTCCGTGACAACATTCGCTCATACAATCGCACTACCGCAATGGTCTTTGTCAACAGCGATGGCGAACCTCCTTTCGAACGTGATATTCAGGTCTATCCCTTCAATCCGGTTGATCCGGACCAACCATACATCAACCTCAACATCCTCAGCCCTAACTCGGACGTTACATCGTCAATTACGTTACGGTCGTTACGGACGTTACATCGTCGTCGACGTTACTCGGAAGTTACATTGCGCAATACCGTCTGTTGTCTATTACAGTTCCGATTCAGTCGTTTCCGAGGATCGACACGACGTCCTCAATTTTCCACCAGAGTTTTTGCATGAACTCACTCCCTCGGGCATGCCGCCGCATAAGTTGTTGCTGAAACAAAGAGTGGTGGTGATGTTGCTAAGAAATCTCGATCCCAAACAAGGCCTCTGCAACGGCAGTCGCCTATTGGTCACTGGGTTCCATGCTAATTTCATTGCTGCCGAAATAGTGTCGGAATACAATCGCGGTCATGTCGTTTTTTTGCCCCGAATTACCTTAGCTCCCAGTGATATCAATATGCCTTTTGTTCTCAAACGCCGCCAGTTTCCTATCATTCCAGCTTATGCCATGACGATCAACAAGTCGCAGGGCCAGACTTTTGAGCACGTGGGCAATTACCTGGATGAACCTGTCTTCTCACATGGCCAGCTGTATGTGGCACTGTCCCGGTCTCGCAACCCAAGTCAGGTCAAAGTATTCACTACAGAGAGCTGCTGGCCATATACTCGGCCATCAAACATTTTCGACATCTGCTGGAAGGACGCCCATTTTACATCCTCACCGACCACAAACCTTTGACCTTTATTTTCCGTACCCACAACGACAAACTCTCTCCCCGCCAATGCCGCCATAGCACCTTAATTTCCGAATTCACTACAGACCTCCGTTTCATCCCCGGCGCCGATAACACCCTCGCTGATGCTTTATCCAGGCCCATGCTGGCAACAGTGGATACTTGCACCGAGGAAGACATCGCTCGAGCGCAAGAGACGGACGAAGAGCTGCAGGCTTTATTGCATGGAGGTACCGGTTGCACATTCCTGCCTTTCCCCATTCCTGACACCCACCTGTCCATCATGTGCGAAACTTCCCAAGGCCGCCACCGCCATTTCCTACCCCCTCAGTTCCGGCGCCCCATCTTTGACAAACTGCACAGCCTGGCTCACCCCGGCATCCGGGCCTCCCAGCGCATCATCTCGGAGCGGTATGTTTGGCCCCGCATGCAGGCTGATATCAAAAGATGGACCCGCACCTGTTCCAGTTGCCAGAAATCAAAGATCCAACGGCACACCCGTGCCCCTCTCTCCACTTTCCCGCCCCCCGACGACCGCTTTCGCCACGTCCACCTCGACATCGTGGGTCCTTTGCCATCGTCACGTGGCAACAGGTACCTGCTGACGTGTGTGGACAGATTTACACGGTGGCCGGAGTAGTCCAGGCAATGAAGGGTCTAACCCAAAAAAAAACAATATAAAGCTGAAAATTGGCATGTGTGTAGAGAGACCTATTCTAAGTAAAATCTGAAAGTTCCCCAAAAATCCGAGCCCTGCTTCAGCCGCCATCTTGGAAAAATGGCGGCCAAAACACGCATCTACAAAGTATTTATTTTCTCCACAAGTAAGGCTCGAACGGTATTTTGTGTTCACGTCACATGTGAGCGGTAGCAATCAAGGCGTATTTTAAGACCATGCATGAACACATGAAGGTCATAGGTCATTCGCTGACCTCATTACATGCGGTTACTGCATTGACCTTCCGCATGTTTAGGAACATTACGTGTGATGTACGCATCCTACGTGAATATGTTTCCAGTGAATGATATGCGCATAAAACAAATATACGATTAAAAATGAAACATAATTAATAAGGGGAAAAATAGTATAAAAATAACAACAATGCAAGTGCAACATTAGATGAGACATATATGTTTATTAATGACAAGACCATTGTTACGACTCCGTACTTTAGGACATTTATAGCATGTTACTAATTAAGAACGATGCAAATTATTATTATAAGACAATTATTATAACATGGGTTGCATGAAAGATAATACAGGATGAATCTTACCAAGGCAGACCGTTATAAATCCCAGATATGAGCGTCATCATCATCATCATTGAAGGCATCCTCTGCTGTGTCAAAATCATTATCTTGAACACTGTCATCTGGGACTTGCTCGTTGGTGCAAGATATTCCGTGGCAATAACCGCACATGTCTGTACATAGCAGGCCAGCTCGACGACATCCGCAACGGTTTTTGCAAACCTCTTTGCAGAGGCACCTTATTAACTTGAGAACGTACTCTGGTGCTGGCGCCTTTGAAGTCGTGACTGGTTGCAAGCAACCGTTGCGCATCTGCCATCCCCATTCTATGGCAGGTAGGTTGCTTCCACGCCATTCTTGCGCCTGATGATACACACGATATGAGTGCTGTCTTGCAGCTTCGGTTGTTGGTGGAAGACTGGCCAAATCGAAGGAGGTGCAACTAAGGGACATGCGACTGACAGTCCTGTTGTACGCATGAAATCTGGCTATGTCCAGGGATGCACACTGGCGCGAATTGTACAATGCAAGAAATAACTTTTCCCCAGCTTTGGCCACATCATCCTTTGAGGATCCACGACTGTTGAATATGTCAACAAGATCACGCAAGCCAGTGAACTTTTCTAACAAGTTGAAAGCTTTTTTCTTCCCTTGTCTGAATGGAGCTGAAGTAGTATCACTTCCGGTGAAGGAATGGAGGAATAGTATTGCTGGAGTCATTGCACCGAGAGAGATCTGCAACTTCTTTGAGCTGTACACCTTCTGTGGTCTTCGGCTTTGCGTGGGTGGCTTAAGTAACACGATATCATTTGACGTGGAATTTAGTGCAGTGATAAGCACAAGAAGATCCGTGTCCTCCCCAACAACTGCAACAGGTCCATTCGCATTACACTTTCCTATTGCAGTATTGACTATGTCCACATCAGCGTCCCCACGTGACTTGATAACACCAATACCAGCAACCATCATGCGATTTGCTAACACTTCAATTAACTTTACTTTGTTTGCTTGGTTGGACAGGAAGTGGGATTGAGACGTGGTCACCGGCATGTGATCAGAGAATACTATATCTGCTGCTGCTGATTTTTTACTAGCCCTCCTTCTCCTCTCTTCGGTTTTTGTTGAACTGTCATCATAGCCGTCAAATACAACATGTGTATTCTCCCCATATGACAATACGCGAGAAACGTAACAATCCAGCACATCCGCGTATGTGGCCGGACGTGGCCAAACTGTAGAGTGGAGAAGATATCCGCCATCCAGCACAAACGCAGACACATGAGGCAGGACACTGTCGCATGGTACTCTCTCCTCCATTACATTGGCAAGTACTGCCTTGTTGGTTTTTCTGAATCCCACCTCGGCGGGGTTAGGGGGCAACTGAGGTACTCTACCTGGAAACATATTCACGTAGGATGCGTACATCACACGTAATGTTTCTAAACATGCGGAAGTTCAATGCAGTAACCGCATGTAATAAGGTCAGCGAATGACCTATGACCTTCATGTGTTCATGCATGGTCTTAAAATACGCCTTGATTGCTACCGCTCACATGTGACGTGAACACAAAATACCGTTCGAGCCTTACTTGTGGAGAAAATAAATACTTTGTAGATGCGTGTTTTGGCCGCCATTTTTCCAAGATGGCGGCTGAAGCAGGGCTCGGATTTTTGGGGAACTTTCAGATTTTACTTAGAATAGGTCTCTCTACACACATGCCAATTTTCAGCTTCATAGTATTTTTTTTTAGGTTCACCTCTACATGATATTCTCCGTTTCCTGGACTAGAGGCAGCACCAATCCCGGACATATCAGCGGAGACCGTAGCACGGACTTTCGTGGCAACTTGGGTAACCCGTTTTGGATCTCCCGGGTGCATCACCACAGACCGTGGCACCCAATTTGAGTCCGCCGGCTACACCGGAAACTCCTGCGACTTTTTGGGATCGACAGGAGGCGAACCTGCGCATATCACCCGCAGGCCAACTCCATGGTGGAAAGATTCCATCGGCACCTGAAAGCATCCCTCCGAGCCCAGCTGAACCGGGAAAATTGGGTCGACGTACTGCCCCTGGTGCTTCTCGGCCTCCGCACTGCTCACAAAGAGGACCTCAAAGCCAGCAGGGCCGAGCTGACGTACAGCACGACACTGCGCCTGCCTGGGGAGTTCCTCGAGCCGTCATCGCCGCAGGTTGGCGACGCTGCCTACGTCAGCCAACTTCGGGAACTCTTCCGTCACATCAGGCCAAAGCCGGCCTCCAGACACGGGCCAACGCCCTCTTTTATCCATCCGGAGCTGCGGGCTGCCTCATACGTGTTTGTGAGACATGACGCCACCCGGACGCCCCTTCAGCCACCCTACGACGGGCCGTACCGTGTCCCGGAGAGGCACGACAAACATTTCAAGGTGCAGATGGGAGAGAAGGAGAGCAACATATCCATCGACCGGCTCAAACCGGGATTCATTGAGGAGCAGCCAGCATCGGAGAAGGACGCCCAGCCCCGGCAGGTGCCTGCTGCCGCCCCTGGGACGACGTCGATCCCTGCCCGCCCGACGCCCCGACGCTCAGCCCGCCTCAACAAATCTTCATGTCTGCCCCTTTCGGGCCACCCACTGGGGGGGGGGGATTAATGTGGTGGAATCCGGATCCTGACCCGGATTCTCAGCCAGCCCGTCTAGACCACTGATCCTCAACCAGGATACACCCTACCAGGATGTGCCCTTGTACCTGAACGTTGGCGCCCCCCTCCCCCCCCATTTTCTGTATTTAAGCAGCACCTCAAAATAAACACTTGTCAGTCTTCCGTCAGCTCTGAGTTTGATTGTACACGCCCAAAACTGCTTTGGGGGTGGAAAAAACTGCTTAGATAATACCAAGGTCATGCCCAGGTTAATGTGAATTCCCCCAAATATAGTTTTGGCATGGCTGTTTAACAGTGTGAGGCAAAATACAAGGATTTGGGTCATTTTTCAACCTCATGCAATTGACCCCAATTATAGCCCCAACTGCAGCCACGTTCCACTGATGACACCCCACATCAATATTAACATACCGGTATTATGCAAGTGATTAGGGGGCACGGCAGTGCCCCCGCCAAGTTCTCGCCGCACAGCCGGACCACCTTTACCCGACACAACTCACGTCATTTTGACCCCCTCGAATCTTCGCACTGGTGAACACACGTGGCTTCAAAATTTTTATTTGGGTAGATAAAAATCGATTAAAAATGATGCCCCCTTACTTCCATGTTCATATCTCTTTTCATTTCCGACTTAAAAAATCCTAAAAACTCCCAAAACGGCCAAAATATGACACTGACAGACTCACTCACTGACTGATCATCAAAATTATACGGAACTTCCAGTGGTCCTAGGATGATGAAATTTGGTATGCTGGTAGAGCTTGTCAAACAAACACCAGAATAAATCTGAAAACGGCACTTTTTTGTGTCTAAATGCTCAAAAAAAAATTATTTTCACGAAGTCTGCCTCTGCTGACCAGATGCAGCATTTTTACCACGGATTACTTTTTACTTTGAAATTCCAGTTATGCTGGTGCTCCTCCTGCCCTCCCCACGTTCTCATCTCCGCCCCCCCCNCCCCCCCTCGAAATCTTGTGGATTAAAAAAATCATGTCAAGGAAATTACTAATTCATGATTTGGGGGTGGGGGAAGTGCTACCAATTTCATCTCCCATATTCACCTAAGCTCGTGTGACCTTGAACCTGAAAAAATTTCGCCTGCGGCGGACCTCCCCCCCCCGAACTGGATTCCTGGCTACATCACTGCCGCTAGCTATCTGACTGAAGCTGCGATTGCATTTCACACAAATACAAATATTTCATACAAACGAATACAAATATTTCATACAAATTCCTAAATACCTAATATGCAAAATAATACAAATAATACAAAATTCGAGGTCATATGTGTACAGGGAACAATTCCCAATTTGTGTGGCGTATGCCATTACCATACAGAGGACAGAGCCAAGGCCTGAGTCTCACCAAGAGCTAATGGTCTCACTAATGCACTCATCGATATGGGTTCCTCTGTCTTCTCGTGGCTCTTTCCAGAGTTAAAAGTATCAATGGAGTGCATCTCATCAATGCCTTATGCCTCCTTTACTAACATCAGGGCTCAAGAGTCAGCTATTCTGGAGTACGATAGATTGAAATCTGTTTACCGACCAGACTTATCCATACTCAATAGAATGGGCTATGCGATCAGGTGTAGCAGATGTCCAATTCGCACAACCACAACAGAAAAAAGGAAGCGTAATATGAGAAAGCAGAAGAAATTCATACCTATTCAGAGGAAAAGATAGAGCTTTACATACTTTCGTATATAACCTACACATTTTGCTCTAAGTTATTCATTACCTTATTTGGAATATTTAACGGATCATTGCTTCCACGCCCAACCGTAGGGGGCTCCCCAAGCTTTCTTATAATTATCCTACACTCCTGCCTACAAAAAGAGGTGAGATCCCACCAAAAACCTTTCAGTAAAAAAAAAGGCCAAGTTCTCCTGACTGCTTGGCCGTAAAAAGTGGTGAGATCCTAAATACGGCCAAGTTCAACGACGTAGTCAATTACTGGCATTCTCAACTTCTTCAACCTAAACCACAAACTTTATTTTTCCAGGTCGACCTTAAGTTTAATCATCGAAAGATTTTAATGGAATTTCTCTTGCTGTAACTTGGCCATTGCTCATGTCCGAGGTATTGTTGAATTCTACAACTGTTTCAATGTTTTAAGAGCAATGGCCAAGTTACAGCAAGAGAAATTCCATTAAAATCTTTCGATGATTAAACTTAAGGTCGACCTGGATAAATAAAGTTTGTGGTTTAGGTTGAAGAAGTTGAGAATGCCAGTAATTGACTACGACGTTGAACTTGGCCGTATTTAAGATCTCACCACTTTTTACGACCAAGCAGTCAGGAGAACTTGGCCTTTTTTTTACTGAAAGGTTTTTGGTGGGATATGCCTTACAATAAGTACCCATTTTACACTGATAATGGGTTCTTCCACTGCATGAAGCAGTTTAATCATCATTAGTCCTTATATACGTTACCTACCTCATCCTCAGAATTAGACACCACTGCGTCTTCAGAATCGCCTCCAATGTCAGAGTCACTGCCTCTTCCTGCATGACGTTCCCTCATTTCCGTCATCCTCTGTCGAGCCTTCACTTTTGATTTCCTCGGACCAGACCGCACTTCCACCTGAGCGAAAAGAAGACAATTTGTTCCCTCTTTGACTGAATGCCTGCAAACCATCCCATGCGTAAAATGACACCAATGACCTTAACTCTGGACCTGTCTCCCCCCAGCACCAATCCCTTACTCCCTTTGCACAGACCGAAGATGATAGACAATATGGGGCCAGGCACAAAATGAGTGACAGTACCTCAAACAGTTCCCAAATGACCTAATGCCTTCAGGTTACTGGGACACAATTAAAGGGACATTCCACTCAAAATACAAGTTGGGTTCTTAAAATCTGGCAAAAAATTCCGAGGGTATAAGCAGTTTTTCTTAGAGACGAACGGTAAGGCCAGTGTGAAAGCTGGAAGTGTGTCGTTCGAAAACCGCGCGCGGGGAAGGTGGCGCCGCCACCAGAGAAAAAGTCTCCACCGTCTCCACCTAGAGAAGGGAAGATCATTAGAACTGAACAATTGACGTATGAAGATTGGTGTTGCATCATGTCAAATCATGAGCGCGAAATGAGGTAAAATGCGCTCGCTGCGTAAACGCCACCTGTCCACGGTCTTGTCTCGATCTCGCTGTGAAAGAATCGCTTTCCGTTTACGCTATAGTGCGTTTTCAGCGCCTCGATCGCTTAATTATGGATCTGATTGAGTGCTTTACCTGCGTAACGCACTGGTGTTGACCCCTGCAACCAGCTCGACGAGAAGCAAGTGCATCAAAAATTCATTTTTAAATATTATGCATGTACAGTACCGTGCACAATAGCATATAACAAGTGTAAACAACGACTTTGGCGTTACCTGGCTACTGGGCGTGTTCGGACATCGGCATGTGGAGAGTGCTTAGCGTTCTTTCTGTCGTTGCCACTGTTTACAGGTAGCGATTGATGCTGGGCGACCTATAGCGAAGGGTGTGTGCATGCTTACCAATGCATGGCATCGGAATAAGCGGGCTGAGGGGATATTATTTTGAGAAGGGGCTTCGTTATTATCACACTATAGTCACTGTCTTATTCCCACGATGATGGAGTTACGGAATGGCCGGAAAGATGAGAGGGACTCCTTCCCGATCATTCAGTCTTAACTCCATGCATCCTGACTCATACTGGAAAGTGACGATAGTATTATGATTTTTTTTTTTGAAGTACCCCGTGATGACCTTTTCGTCTATAGGGGGGTGGATTACCACCATTGGAGGGAAAGGGCTGTTGTCTATTTTTGAATACGCCCGGACCCACGGGCAGGGAAACTGGGAGGGGATGTGCAAAGTGCATGTGCACAGACGTTGATGCGCCGTTTTGTGAACTCCCCTGGGTGGCATATGTGGAAGGATCGCCACCCGAAACGAAGCCAGAGACGGTCTTACTCTGCGCGAGATGAAGGGAGGAAACCCCGGGTTGGGCTCGAACCCGGGACCTTAACATCCGCGGGCGCATACGTTACCGCAGCGCCACTTCGCCTCCCCGATAGTATTATGATAATAACGAAGCGCCTTCTCAAAATAATATCCTCCCTCAGTGGGGAGGTGAAGTGGCGCAGCGGTAACGCTATTAATATTATTATTAATATTAATATTAAGGTCCCGGGTTCGATCCCCACCCGGGGTTCCCACCTTTATCCGTGCAGAGTTGGGCCATTTCTCGCTTCATTTCGGGTGGCAATTTCCGTTAGACTAAGCCACCCGGGGGAGTTCACAAAATGACCGTTAGAGACATTGCACTTGCACTTTGCACATCCCCTCCTACCTACCCAGGAGTAATTAAATAAGATCTTCTTATATGGTTCCAATTTCCAATGGTCGTAATCCACCCCCCTAAAGGATATGGTAAATCCCAATGGGGTAATAATAATAATAATAATAATAATAATAATAATAATAATAATAATAATAATAATAATAATCTAATATATATAAAGCCCCACGCCGAGGAGGAGGAGGAGGAGGAGGAGGAGGATATAGGATGGAAAAGATTTCCCACTTCCCGAGGTCGCACAGACCTCGGACTTACACCGTTGTATTCCTTGCACCCGTTTTCCTATTTTGAAAAATCCTCAAAACCGCGAATTTCCCAGCCGTTTTCGAGATCGCCAAATTAAATGTAGACGCAAACCCGAGATCGCGAAATTAATGTATACCGCCAACTCCCCCGGTTCCCCGAGCGGCCTTGCCCGCAGATGGTCGTAAAGAAGAACAATGGCCCACCCCCACCCTTCCACCCCCAGGGATCTTTACACTACTCAAACCTGGAGTCGTGGGAATGATACGTCACAGATGGTCCCACCTATCATCCCAAGCGCTGTTTTGAACGATACGTCAGAGAGGGCACGTTCGGAAACTCCTCATCGCTACCGGTGACGTCACTGATTTCTGTAACCGGATGGATTAGGCGGAACACGGGCAAAGCGCCGAAGGCGCGCCAATTGGGGCGCAGCCCCAAGGGGGGGTGTGGGGGGGCGTAGCCCCCCCACCTCGCAAAGCGAGTCTAATATATATAAAGCCCCAATCCGAGGAGGATATAGGATGGAAAAGATCTCCCACTTCCCGAGGTCGTACAGACCTCGGACTTACACCGTTGGATTCCTTGCACCCGGTTTCCTGTTTTCAAAAATCCTCATAATCGCCAAATTCCCAGCCGTTTTCGAGATCGCCAAATTAAATGTAGACGCAAACCCGAGATCGCGAAATTAATGTATATCCGCTAACTCCCCCGGTTCCCCGAGCGGCCAACAGACGAGAGGCACTATCGCCTTCACCAGCACCACCCACTACTACCTCCCACGGGGGGCCTTGGGGGAGCCGCACAGCTCCCCCCTCACACCCTCTCCCTCCTCCTGCCCCACTCCCCACCTCCCACCTACGCATCTCTCGGCCAATCATCAGCCGAGCAGTTATTGTTCCCTCCCTCCCTCCCTCCCCTC
>JYFJ02008322.1:0-12745 GCA_000934665.2 Catajapyx aquilonaris
ACCCTGTCGCAATGCTCGGGTGATTTTCAGTATTCCGGAACTTTCACAATTTTGGTACGCTGCAAGATCAAACAGTTACACATTTTAAATGTTGCATTAAGTGCATGAAAAAAGGTAATTTCATAGAGTGGTTTAAACTCTGCATTTAATCACAGACCCACGAGTATGGAGTATTATACAGCAAGTTATGCAGCCTATTTAAAAACCCTCTCTTCTCTGTAAGCTGAAATACGTGTAATTTTGCAAAATACTACTGTTAAATCGCTGGTAACCCCATCTTGGGAATATGCCGCGAGTGTAATGAATGAATGAATGAATTAAAGTTTCATAAACACTTCTAATGATATTTACAGCAGTGCTCAAATTCTGACACCAGAGATAAGCAATATTATTTTATCAGCAGCATGGTCAAATCAAGGTGAATATTGCTTCTCCATAATTATACCTGTACATTGTACAACCAACAATATTCTGCCATAGGCGCATCGTACCTTTAATGATTATGAGAGAGTATAACATTTTTCGCTAACATTTTTGGAGGCAACATAGTTGTCAGAAAAGTAAACAAGTAAACAATTTCATGAAATTGTGGAAGGAAGTTATTCTTAGACTACTCAAAGGGTAAGTGATTCCCATTTATACTGTACAGTACAATGAAAATGCAGTGCTATTTCTGGTAACTCAATTATAACGCCCTCTAGTGAATAACTAACACGTGGGCCATGTTTACGTCAGGAGTATCTTTATAAAATAATTACTCAAGGGCATGGAACTACAGATGTGGTGGGAGAATGTCACAAGCTCACCTCCACATTACAAATTACTGAATGCTAATTAATTAAACAAAAGGGAGACTCATTTTTGATGTCTCTTCAGAGCAAAACTTTGAAGACCACAAAATAAACTTCAAAGCACAGCCGATTTACTTTACGCCACACTAAACTCGCTCAACAGATATTATTTGCTCTGTATAAAGGTATGCCTTTCCCAAACGCGCTTTAATTGGAACAGCCCAACATTATTTTGGGCTGCAACCCTTTATGCTTTTGTCTCTGTCCACACACGATAAGCAATCCACATTTCTGCAACGCTCGGGGAAAAAAATTCGTCCAGCGCAGTGGAATGACGTGTAAACACGATTGTGCCATCACATGCGAATCCGAGCAACACCTGTCTTGAAGATACCCATAGCTATCACAATATCCGGAATCTTCCCAATTTTGAATGCACATCGTCAGCGCCAATATCCACCGTGACGGCACGTATACAGCCGGTTGTTCACAAAATAGGCTCATTCAACATGCAGTTCAGCACTCTTCAACCTCTTTTCTTTGACTCTCTCCTGGTGCTAGTAAATATCACTTCCACTGTTGCCACGTCCCCTTTGGAGGACATGACAACGCGGTCGTCCCATGTTACACAAGTTGGTTGCCACGTACTGGTGATCGTGTGTCAACACCACGACTGCTGCTTTGAGGTGGGTGTAGGGCTGCCAATCTGCCACCACTCCTACTTGACTCGCGCTCTTGTGCACTCTTGTGAAAGTCATGTACACCCGACCGTTGTTGCCATTGTTGTTTTTGAACTAATAGGCGTTATGGCAGCCTCATAGCCGCCAAACACTGCTCACATTCCGTGAACTGCTACAACTTTGAGGGCGTCAGATTTTTAACACACTGCCTTTCAAAATGGAGTGGACGCGGTTGAAATCTGAACTTGGCAAGAAACCATTAAACGTTCGAACCTTCAATACCGGCCTCCTTGGAAAGAAGAAAAGTCGTTATTTCTCAGCCTCCGGAGTGTTGTCACAGGCCATATTTCAGAGCAACGTGACCTGGATACCCACAGCAATTTGTTGCACGCGCTCCATTCTGATTCTAAGCAGAAAGGTCACCTCATATATTCGACTTGAAAAGTGTTTCAAAATTTTCTCATGGGACAGCTTGGTTGATCATATATGCTAAATCCGCTGCTTTGCCTGCAGCTTCGCTCAAAAGTTAACAAAACAAGTAGGTTGCTCAACTCCTCCCGGGCCATTTTGTAGCGCCCATTATTAATAAACACCTACAGGCTGCATTTTGCAGACATAGTATATTCTCCCACCCTATTGTGCAAGCATCTCCTAAGTAGGACGCGAGATTTGCAACACAAGCCGTCATCTGTCACGTATTCCGACGTGGAGCAGACCGCATAAAAGTGTTGAGGCGAATGAAATGAGCTTTGGGACGGCCATTTTGATCCAGGTATTGTATCCAGGCAGGCAGTGTATCAAGAGAACCGCACAGAGGAGGGTGGATGGGGGGAGGGTTGAAAAAAAAATGGTGGACCAGAAATAAGCTCCATTAGGTCTAACAGGCTGGAACAAATGGCGGCGACGGGAGTGGGCGTCACCTGCTCCCGACGTGATGTTGCTCAGCTGCATCTCTTTCCTAATCCACCAGCTATTCTCTCGCCTAACTTGCTCTATTCATTCTAACGTTAACAGAGATTAGTTCCCTTTCAACTGCAGCCAGAGGGATTATTTTACAATCACGCCTCATTTTTATACTGTTTCTCCGGAGGGATAATCTGACTCTGTAATTACGAGTGCAATTATGCCGATCAAGACAATGCTTCCATTTTTGAGTCTGAAGGGATTGATGAAACTGGCCATTTTTGGAAATAAAATATTTACAGCTACAGCTACATGGGAATTCGTGTATTACAGCTTCAAATTGCAGTACAATGTTGCCCAAATATTGCTGCAAACATTCGCTATTTTCCATATCTTGTGAGTGCCACTATCTGCAACACGTTCCTCATGTGTCCAACAGTGGTACTCACAAAATACGCGAAATAACAATTATTGTTGGCAATAATGTTTTGTGTGTACGTAGCAGGAAAATCGTAATGACAGAAAACTGTTTAGAAATTACACATAAAAATTACTGCCACATTTTCTCACTTAACTTATACTTCACCTTACAGCTGCAGCGTGTACTGTTCGAACATTTGGAGGTGGTGAAAAATATCTATTACGTAGGAACCTACGACACAGGCACGTAGGCATGAAAGTGACTTTAAGAGATGCCTAGATGGATGGAGGAAGGCGGTGCACATTTTTGGTATGGTGGAGCCAGTAAGGGAAGTTGAAGGGTCGTTGGAAACCTACGAACTGGACATATTTCACTCTTCGGTCTGATTACTTCCTCCGACTCAACTTTACGACCCGGTGCTGCAAACTTTTCGGAGCGATATTTACGAGACTTTTGCCTCCAGAGAATCGTAAGTTTCCTCTTTATTTTCTCTCTCTCTTTTTTTCGCTCTATTTCTCAAAAGTTTGAGTCTCTGGGGAACTGTCCCCTTTCCTCTCTCCTTATTCCTAGGGACATTAGTCGGTCAGAGGAATATCAGGCCCCCTCATCTCTCTAGAGTCCCGCCCAGTTTCGGAGAGAGTCAAAAATTGACAACACGAAGCAGTTGATACCATATGGCGCCAAAGACTCAGCTGTCGTAGTCAGCAGAAATTCGTCCGGAAATTCATTAAGCGACGCGGTGAAAATTAAATCAAAGGGTTCAGAGGTGGGCCTGGAGGAGAAGGAGGAATCGTCGCAAGTGCAAGTGTGTTGGAATAAATCAGCTGGTTTAGGTCTGACCGTTTCCAAGCCGAGTCGACCTGAACTAACAGTCGACCTTCGACCCAACCGAGCGGGAGGAAATCCAAAGTGTTTTTGGCGGTAAATGCGCCAGATAGATGTAAAATGGGAGCAGCTGGCATTGGCAAGAGCCAGAAAGGGGCTGCTGCTGCACCACATTGATTGCTCAAAGCCATTGCCCCCATTCTCTTCCTTCCGCCTTTCCTATTTTTTATTCTTTTTTTTTAATTAACTGCCATGGCCAACTCGCAGGCGCAGGTTTGCATTATGCACCCTAAGAAATAGCGGAGATTTTTTTCTCAAATATTGCGGGGTAATAATAAGGGGAAGAGGAGGTTTTACCTTATGAGCATCTGGCGAAGAAAGTTATAGGCCCTTTTTGCCATATTTATACCCCGTAATGTGGATTTAATCAAATTGCAGTGCTGCTTTTAGGTGGGAATCAGAATTATTGGGGGGAAAAACCGAGTGTAGTAGGTAAAATAATAGGATCAGGTGTAATTTTGCAGCATGGGGACACCCTCGCTCTCCCGCACTCAAAAAGAGGAATCAGGAGAGAGAGCTCTTCCATTATTATAATTAGAATATTGGAAGCCCTCTTTTTTATAAGCTTCTCGTAAGCTGCTGTGCTCTGCACAATATCGATGTATGTAGTGGAACGAGCCCCAGGCATTTTTGTAAAGTAATTATTTTTTATTTCATGGTGCTTATTGCATGCTACCATTATCACATGGTATTTAATTGGTGTTTGATTTATGAGCTTGCATATATAAGATGAGTAAAAATGACTATTTTAATAGTGACTGCGATTGAGATTAGTGTGCTTATTCGGCTTATTACCTTTATCCACTGCAGTTGACAACAGCATATAAATTACTCAGACGCTTTGTCATGCAACAGAGATTTCAGGACCACTACACTGCACTGCAATGAACCGAAAGCACTATATATTTATTATTAAGAAGACAGTCAAGATTTATCCCTCGCTAATACCTAAATAACGCATTACAGCCTAATCTTTTGGCACGTCATTTATAACTTGTCGATCTCAAAATTACGTCCTCCTTGCACATGAAGCAAGACGTGCTTCCAAAAATGATGGCCAAAAGAGCAGCAAGCCAATATGATCCTATCCTCAATAAATTGATTGCCAGCGACGTGACGTAGCAAAAAAAAAGGAGGTACCATGCTGGCATTAGTGTCGTGGTGCGAAACCGATTATTCTTGTTGGACGGTGTTATGGTAGTAGAGCAGGTGAGTGAGCCTGTGAAGTGATGCATGCTGGTGAGGAAAGCAGCGGAACAAAGCCATGCAACAAGGCCCACTAAGCTTCCATTTTGGTGTGGGAAGGGAAATGAATAGAGTCTGTTGGGCAGGAAAGCAAGCCAGTGGCGGAAAGCCTCTCGTCCTGCTTGGCAAAGAAGAGGACAGCAGCATGCTGGGGTCGATATATAGAAGCAGCCATGGAACGAGCGAGGGCATGAGCAGAGCCAGTACCAAGCCAAAAGGAAAGGGCGGGAGAGATAGAGGACGCCAACCTTCTTCCGCCCTCAGGATTCAAAGGGCTTAACCGCTTTTCATAAAAGGATGGCTTCTGACACAAGGTTTCATCCCCTCTCTCTCGCCTCACACCAACTCCCTTCTCACTGCTAAATCTCATTCCTGCACCCTGCCATTCATTTTACTTATTCATGCACTCTAAGAACGCTCATTACGCGAAATAGCGTAATAACGTTGTGGCGCCGTGGTAAATCCAATTCCAGCCTAAATGCAGGCATTTGTTCTAATTAACTGACACGGGTCAAAAGTGGCAAGACCGAGTGTAATCATGTAAAAGGTGGATGCGGGGACTTCATCTATTTCTCATGCCTCTATTACCATGCAGTCCACTACACTACAGTACATGCTATAGTGAACATGCTGCCTTCATAAAATTAACACCAGGCACTGAAATTAGCTGGCTGCATGTTGGGCGAGGGGTTTTTCCCCAGGTGTCACAAAAAGAGAGTTGTCGTAATACTCAAAGGGGACAATGGCAGGTATTATTTTCGAACCCTCGCCGGTTCTAAAGCCTTTTGTAACTCAAGGACGACTCGACCAGCCTCGGGAGTTTTTGACATTTTTAGGTCCATTTTTGTACCACAAAATTCGATAATGTTATTCGGAGAGCGGAACGTAATGTCGTGTGTTCGCGAACACGAGAAATATTTGTATATCTTAGACATAACTCGCTCATTAGGGGGAAACATGACTCCTTTATCGATTACTTCATATACAAATAGTGCAGACAATGTTTCCGTCTGATCCTGATGCCTCAACTCTTATAATATTATCCACCATCCCCAACCTTTCAATGCATGGAAAGCATTGAACTTGTAATCTTATACTGTCGTTATTAGAATAATTAGTGGAAAAGTACGCACAGTGCATACAAGGCTCTTTCTCTGCAAGTAAACAGGGCCAATATACTCCCTCTTTAACGACACTATAGATAACATACTCTGCAGCCACATCTTAAACCCAGAAGTAGATGCGTATAACCACGTAATTATATAACAGTGAATATTACGAGATTAAGAGAACAAGCGTCAGACAACTCCAATATCAGCATGCATAATTCATTTCCAGCCAGACATGACAACTTCTTTGCTATATACTGCCAACTTTAAGATGTAAAACGAACGCCCGAGAAAGGCTCAATTCATGATTGATGACCCTTTCCACAAAAGCAAAAGTCCGATTTGGCAGGACTTACACTCCAAAATCCCACAAAGCTGATGGCTTTTCAGCTGACTGACGTCCACCACATAGATTGAATCCCAAGCAAATTGTGAACAGTAATGATCCCTCTCTCTAAATTTACAAGGAAATACCGCAAAGCCCTGCAGGCATGTGTATGTCAGCCTGTGTTCTGATCCTAATACAAACTCGTTAGAAGAGCTTCCTTCCTTCCTTCCTTCCTTATTTTCAACGTTCCTTATTCTCTCTCTAGACTGTTCCCTCCAGCCAACCAAGCCAAAATCCAAGCAAGCCGGACTAGAAACCCGCCTGAACCGATAGCACTATAGCAAGCAAGTGGATCCCATTAACAGTTAGGACGCGGCAGAAGTTAGCTTAGGCCTCTGGCTAACGACCTGGGAAGACTTGCTTTACTGCCACTCATCGCGATTACAGCCCCAGCGATGATGATGATGATGCTCATGTTGATGAAGCCAGTTTGCTACCTACACTTCCAACTTTTCGCACAAACCAGAGAAGGAATGTCTGGCTGGTGTCGGAGGAGCTGCCATCTTTATTGCCTATCACGCCTAAGTATCGCCTTTGGGCCATACCTAGTACCTACATCGAGTTTACTGTAAGCATTGCAGACGAAGCAAATGTAACATTCTTTTTTCGAAGAAATGTGCTTATGTAATTAATGTAGATTCATTCACATCGTTCCCGGTTGCCTCCGGACTTAATACAATCCCATTTTGCTAGATTCATTACCGGCATATACGTAGACTCTGCAGCGTCGTCAAGTCTTTGGCCCTCCAAAGCTCAACTTAAAGATGAGATTAATGTAGGTAACAAGATTCCCATGACATGAGAAAATTAGCATAATGAAGTTAAGACAAGAAAAGTCATTATTCGTCCAAGATTAACTATACTTAATTGGTGTCGGAAGATGCCAACTGGTGTAAAATTCATTATGGCATAAAGAGACCGGCTACATTAGCATGTGCCAGCAAGAACCAGTAAAATTATGGTTTCCAAAATTTCTGCGTTAAAAAAAACCAGCATGCTAAGTAACAATAACATATTTTTCAACGTTTCTTTCACCTTCGAATCGTTCAGAGTGCGAATTAATCTAGAATGACCCGCTTTCAGCCCATTCACGGCGGGATATTTACCCATTCAATTTAGCATGAAACGCAAACCACTCAGTACGAGTAGGATGCACTCAGCAATATCGCTCAAATGATGAAGTTCATCCCTCCACTCACGTGGAGTGAATTTGACTCATATTTATTGCATTAAATTCGCATGCAAAATATCAATCCATCACAATTACTGCATTTTGGTTCAAATAAAATAACTCAGACACCTACCTAATGCATGTATGCCACTAAAATTTGATAGCCCCATTATATATCTAGAGAGCGTGCCTGATTGGCCAGTTTATCGAAAACACACGCTTGCCCAACCAATGGTCATCAAGCCTAGGGTTTTGTTGGCATAGGCTACGTCAGAGCTTAATGATGTAATATAAGGGCTTGATGAGCCCCCTGAGAGCACCATACGTGCATGGAATGTGACAGTTATTGGCTGGTAATGGGTCCAATCCATTTCGGACACGTGGGCTTTTCGCCCCGGATTGCACACCCCGACCTTTTATGTGCGGTGATGAAAATAAAACTTTTTTTTTTTCACCCCCTCACCCTACCAACACCCTTCTCCTCAGCTCGTTAACAACCGAGATGTTCGCAAATATCGTCATGGCAGCAGAGAAAAGCGCGTCGTGATTAATCATAGCATTAGTGGAGTTCATTCATGAAGTTGGCTGCACACCAACCAGTGCTAATCAATAATTTTGACCAAATGACGTGCACTCACAACTACCCGCATTACTGCACTAGTTTTGACAGACACTGCAAAATCCCACGTAAAATTACGGCCATTTTCAGGCTTATTATTTTTCATACTTTGACACTTTAATCCCATGCTACCGGGGTTAGTTGGGTGAAAAAATATAAAAACAACAACAGATTTTTTTTTATTCTTGCCTGACAACCCCCCACCCAAACCATCCTATTACGACCCCAGAAGCTAATCCGGACCCTCATGAATAAAACTCATACTGGGCGCGAAAATTGATTGCAATTAGGTTAAAATACGAGGCTAATTAGACCACGCAGTGTATGCCGCTGGGCATATGGTCTTCCTAATGCCCACCTGAGAGCTGCACCGGGAATCGCTTACGACACATACCGAGAGCGTATAATCACATTTGGGATCCGGTGTAGGACTCCATTTTGATAGAAATCTGTCGGATTCCGTGGTAATCCCGGATCCGCGGTAATTGGAAAGCGAGGATCATATGCATTCAGGGGAATTACCAGCCCTGCGGACATCACATTTGGGACAGGATGATGCTCGGTTGGTACCTTCAACCCAAAATGGAACGTGAAATATGTTACAGGTGATCTTTTCTGCTCTTGCAGAAGCCATTGACAGCCCTTGTTAATCACATCAGCCTTAGTTAAAACTATGGCAACAGCCAATAGGAGAATAGGGCTATTTTACCAAGAGGGATTCAATGGCTTCAGCACAATAAATCACCTGGTGGCTGGAGAGCTGAGGTAAAAATAAATTGGAGAAAGTTGTTGACCCAGTTTCTTCCTCAGGAAAAGTAGAATCAGGCTTAGATGTTCTCCGCAGAAAATAACTTTCCTCTCCTTTTTGAGTATGCGCATATTATATCGATATTTTTAGATACACTCTAACATATAGGCGCCCCATGCTTTGTGGAGCTCAAGGTGCTGCAGTGTACTGGAATGTTACTATGCATTTTCTCATGAAGGTACTATCGGTCTCAATAAGTTTCCGCCACTTTATCCTGGTCTTGAAGCAACCCTTCACACACAAACCACCTCACCGTGGGGCCTGTGCGAAGGGTTGCTTCGAGACCAGGATAAAGTGGCCGAAACTAATTGACCCCGACCCCGACCCCGATAGTACCTTACAGAGGAAAAATATATATAATTGACACCTAGGTGCTCTCACATAGAAATCTAGCAGATAACAGAAAGTCTAGGTGTCCATTTTGTTCCTAAGTGGTCTCCCTGGTGACCATACCTTTATCAGATACAAGGCTTACACAGTGACACGCTTTGTTGCAGGCTTTTCAGGCAGCCTACCCACTATCGGATATTGAGGGTGCATTCGAGAGTTGTGGTGTGAGGTGCGTGAAAAGCCGGATTGGTTGCAGACAAACCTACAAAAAAAAACTGGTTGCAGGAGAAGAATGGTAGGAGGTAAGAGTTTGGGAATTGAAAAGCCGAGTGAGTACGTGTGCAGGAAGAGAGTGGTTGGAAGTTTGGTCTAAGAGACGAGCACTTGAAGTGAGGAGCACGGAAAGCAATGAGTTAACATGGGGTCCGTGTCTAGAAGGAGAAATGGGAGCCCTTCCTAGGCGGATTTGGTGTGGTCATGAGGATAGAGAGACCTCTATCGGATCAATACTTTTGGCTCCCTTGGCCACACTCGGTCCGCCACTAGATTGATGGGGGGTGTGGATGACTCGGTGGGTGGCTGGTCAGGTGGGTGGGGATCGCTATTCACACCACCTGACAATAATGAGGATGCATAACTCAAAGTGTCTGCATCCACTGGACTGAAGGATGCAACCGAGATGCTGCGGTGGTCGTTGCAAAAAGTTGTCTCGTGATGCTGCCATCCATTATGATCTAAACTCCTTGTGTAGGGTGCTCGTACCATTATTTCTCATAATTATTAGTGATCAAAATGTTGATATATTTATTTCAACTCTGCCAGTTATTCTGTGGGCAGTGAAAATTTAGCTGCTTTTGGTGGCAAGCCTGGAATAAAATAGCCTACTTTTCGAGTTCAGATGTTGGGAATTACAATTGATCTCTAATCTATACTGGATTGCAGGAAGGCAATATATTCCAGTGTCCCAGTGCTTTTGGCGACCATATTGGGAAACGAAATAGTATCGATTGCCAATTACTAGGATCGATATTGAGCTTACATTTTGACTCCCTACTTTCGTTTTCGTCTGTATTGCTTCCAGAAAAAGCCTGACACAAAAAAGTGTGGTTTCTGTAGTACTGGAGGCGATGGGAGATAAATTGCGCCGCATGTACAAAGAAACTGCAATTATCTTGCTTAGAACCACGGCTATTTGTTCACATTTCGAATCCCCTGCTTCTGGTTTCGTTTATATTGTGCCCGTATCTCAGTAAGTTATGAAAAATTGAAGTAAGATGTGTTATTTGGAATGCAGAATCTTGTTCACACTTTCATTGCTATTCATTGCACTCTACTGCGGAAAAATCCCTCTCTGCCACCAGCCCAGGTCATATTTTAGATGTTCAGAATAGAATTATCAGCAGGTGCCATGTACGCATATGATAAATGAGCTGTCTAAAATAGACTACTTTTGCAGAAACATTGGGTGGAATTTTCGTCGAAAATTCGACCCATTGTGACGCTGCCCAACAAGGCGCGTATTACCCAACAAATGTTAAAAACCTGTATACTAATGCTCTGGCCACACAGTGATTTATTTTTTTTCATGAACTGTAGAGTAAATGACCGGAGATAAATGCAACTGTCATAAATGACTGTAAATTAACTTGTGTCCATTCAAGTAGTGGGCATAATTCAATTCAAATGGGAATTAATTCTCGAATGGCTCTATTGTGGACTTCTATTACTGTTTCAACCAAAGAATATAATAGGGCAACAATGTCTATTAACAATGTCGAACAATAAAACTAACATATTAAAGGCGTGATGTCACTATCATGCTCTGCTTGAATCAACAAGATAGAAAATAATATGTATAAGGTGTGGTAATATGGACACATTAAAAACATAAGCAGGGTCGTAGTTCCCATATGTAACTTATGCAAAAACATCACTCCATTTTTCTATTCACGCCAATATTTCATATTCATATTCTCTGGTTCGATAATTTAATACAGTATTTAGAATTCTAATAAGTAGTGCTTATAGTGCCTTGAAAACCATTTTTCAGGCAACATTGCTGTAAATTGGTAATTTGCATGACAGACTGGATGCCTTAAGATTATTGTCAATTTTCATGGCTCTATAGAAAACTGATCGGGTATAAGTGATGAATGTTAATCACAATTTCGCTCTTTAATGTGGGCAATTCATTTGGAACACGCTGAATGTTCGCAATTGTGTCAAGTTAGTACGCACATAATTCAGTGAAGCATGCTACAATTGCTATCCCCATTTGCCTAAAATGCCATTTATGTGCCATAAAGGCAAATATTGACCAGAGCAAACACCCATACCGAAACATCCTGCCAATAGATGTCACATCATAACATCAATTTGAAGGTCTATGGCACCGACCCGCCCTGAGCAATTGCAGGGAATTTACAACCTCTCAATTCAGTCTCCCGTGGCAGTAATGACTTTGCCTCCAGATGTGAGGGCGACGGGTGACACTCAGGATAGCGACTTTGACGTCCGTTTACGCCCCAAAAATTGGCTTTATGACACGTTTCATATTATTGGCCATCACACTCCCGGAGAAACAAAAAAATCTCGCCCCAAGGATCAGACTTCTGTTTCAGTGAAGTGTCAAAGTCAGTGTCGTGAACGTATTATATTGCATGCTATTCAACATGTCTTTTTCCGTGTCTTATAAGGCCAGAAGCACTTCTTTTGATGTCATCTGCCTTTTTCCACAGCTTTAAAAAACATTCATCTAACGACATTGCCGAAGAATAAATCGGCGCCTGCACTCTCACAGGTATCGATGAGAAGCACAACTTGAGGGAAAAATATGTCTCGATATAAATATCTTATGTGTAGGAGGGCATCAACGTTCTAAAGGGGAACCAACGTCATTGATTTGGCTCCAACTTGGGCTACAGATTTTTAAAGAGTTTGTTGTATCGCATTGGAGTGCGTTATGATGAGTTAAGGATAGTTCCGTTTTTCCTTTAGTACGGATATTTTCTGCTTCTTTTGCGTTTTCATAGCGCCATTCTTACGGCACGTCACACTGCATCGTCCATGTGTTTTAGAGAACATGTAATGCAGCCTCTGGTATGTGAAAAACATACTCCCACGGCTCGACTTGAAAAAAGGATTGTAAAAACTATACAGGGTGGTCGGTAAATGGCGCCCAAGCTTCAGGTAGCGAGATTCGTTGTGAAAAACCAGTATATGGAAGTGAAGGTCATATTGCTCTACGAGGCCTGGTTAGAGCTCACGAGGCCTCCAAAGTTTGGGCCAAATCATGACGTCACATCCGCCCGCGAAATTCAAACACTACCGTATCGCTACTGTCTGTGATTTCGTTGCCAGGGATTGCCATGTTGACATGCCCCACATTTCCACCC
>JYFJ02008323.1:0-12750 GCA_000934665.2 Catajapyx aquilonaris
CGTGGAGCGTCTGAGCGCACCCGTTCCTCGTCTATGAACACCCTCTAGATGGCGTTTCCGGACACGGTTTCCTATGTCAAAAATGTTTGTCTTGGTCCCCTCTATCACCCCTACAAGTTTGTCGATCGAATTCATTTACACCCTGTATAAGCAGAATACGTGTAGTCTTCCTAAGGGCCGGTTTCACCGAGCTTGGTATATGATAAAACCAGGTTTCTTTTAGGAAAATCCCATACAAAGAGATAGGGATTTTGAGAAAGAACCCAGGTTTTATCATATACTGAGCTCGGTGAAACCGGCCCTAAGTGCAGCTTTTGGGAAAGGCTTTATAATCTCCAGTGAATGGGTGTCACTTGTTGATGCGTGTGTGGCCAAGTGTAGGGGTTGGATGTTCTATAACTGCAGGCTACTGAATGTCACATATGCACAGAATATCCTGTTGTCAAAAAATGTCATGATTTAATGGATAAATTTCACATTTTCTGCACTAATGACATAGTCACACCCAAGGTCCCAAGTTATAGTAAAATATACTGGCGGGGATGACAGGGACCTGACCTGTTCACTGTTCAGCCTCTAAACCACATGCTGGCATTAAGATAGACCCTACTATAAAAATGGTGTATATATCAGCTTTTATATGGCAAACGATGCTGTACAGTTTGCACTTTCTAAATGGCAGCTGACACTCGATAACTGTTACGATACATATCGATAATTCAGAGGGTGGAAAACTTACTTTTGAGGGCACAAAAGCGTATATGCACATATTGCATAGTTGTATGCAAAATGAAGCACATACTCCATGTGCTGTCAATATTGTTAACCTTTTCAGCACACTTATACCTGAACCTGATTGCACCAACGAAAATACCGATTCGATAGCTCCTAACAGATCGTTAGCACACATTAAAAGGGTGTCCTACGATCTGTTAGGAGCTATCGAATCGGTAATTTGGTTGGTGCAATCGGGCATTACAGAGCCATATCAATCGTGTCCCTTTCAACCCGCGTCCCTTTCAACTACGCTCTCCCCTACGGTTTTTTATATCTTAAAAACTGAGAAGCAATCACGCCAGGAGGTGAAAGTACCGGACAGTACATAGTTTGCTATATATGTGCTGGCTACTAGCGTCCTCGTCGTGCCCTCCGTCAGGGTCAGAGTACCTTTCCTCAACAACAAGAACTACTACTACTACTACTACTACTACTACTACTACTACTACTACTACTACTACTACTACTACTACTACTAAATATTCTATTTGCTCAGACAATGTCGATCAAGCGGCTGATCACCGCTCTTCCACTAAACATCATACTGCACGCCACAACTGGTGCGGATAGTAAATGCATAGTCATAAACTAATAGTGTCTGATTAACTTATGGTAGCTTGCCTGAGCAGGTGTCAGTAGTTTACGTCTGGTATGTCACATTTAAGTGTATTGGTAGCATATATAAAAAATTAAATCGTTGGGTGTTACACCTGAAACTTCAATTTTTCCATATAATGTTATACTGTTCTTTGTCTACTACGGTACTTTTCAGAGTTTAAAAATTGAAACAGTGTCAAATCCTGCCTTTGATCCGCATTATGTCCACTGAAAAATCGATGTAAGAGCTTCAGAATTACGTATCAGTCCACTTTGCAGAAGCTTTGTCGGGATATATTGCGGTTACTGTCCCCCGTACGGAATTTTCCACCACTACCTTATCATCATGTTTAATGCTCTTTCATCATTTCCAATCGATTTTCACAGTTCCAGACGGCATATAGGCCTACTTGCTCTAGCACCAATAATCCCGACACTTATGCGTCTATAAGTAGCCTATAGTACGATGCACATTTGCAGTCATATCACACATCTATATTTTCAACATATACAATGGTCAGTTTGTTATACCGCATGTATTAGGGCACATATTAACATTTCGATCATTAATAGCACTCCGTGACACATCGGCTACTAGTGCGGAGTAACTTACTATATAGCCTAGAAGTGGACAGTACAAGGTTATCCAGAAGAGGGCTTTATCCTGTATAGTAGGCATACTGCGCACTCTGTACGGTATTTGGCATCAGAAAGTGGCGCGTAGTGAATGCCTACATTCCCGATTCCAGTACTTGTGTAGCTATTCCCTTTGGCAACTGGGCGATCAATCCATTTGCGGTTACTTCAAAACCAACCTGCCTGACATCGACTGAATATGAATGCCTCAGGCATTGCGTCATACACCACTTTGAAAATTGCCTTCCAAAATTAGCCTTGTTCCGAATTTTCGCCAATAACAAAAATAATTATTGTTCCTTTTGCCACCTCTTATTTGTGTGAATCGGATTTTCTGCCCATGTAGCAACTAAAGCCAAGTAGGTACAGAAGCCGCCTCGACGCTGAACCTGACATTCGCCTGCAGCTATCCACAATAAAACCGGACATTGCGAAACTATATGCAAAACTAAACAACCCCATTCATCTTACCGTCAGTAGGTATACTAGGCTATATTGTGTAAATTTTTTGTAATTAAAATAAGACGCCTTTTTTGTTCTGCTGTTTATGTCTATGATAATATTATACGGTATCGCTCAAGAAGATGAAAGCTATTTTTCATTGAAACTAAACGCAAATCGTATCCATATTTTTGAGCGATATTCACAGCACACTGCACACATTGATTCAAGTGAAAAAGTGTCAAGGGTTCCGCTGTCAAATCCTTTCTAAGAATAAAAAAGGGTTCCCACTTCTCTATGCCATTCCTTTCGTATTTGAAGCAACAGAAACAATTGTGGGGTCGACGATCGAAGCTGGATAATGGATATGTCGATGCCTGGCATATAAGCTGCTATCCCAATGCGATGCCGAGAATGGAATCCACGATAAGGCTGCTCGAGGAAAAAAAAAAAAATGCTACAAAACATTCCAGACCAGTGAGACTATTTGGTAAACAATTTTCTGACGTTTTTTTAATGGTGCGGGGCTGTACACTGTACAGTAGCCTACCATATTCCACATACAGAATTTAGGTTGTCTTCGGAATGCACTTGTGTCGCGACATCTTGTGCGTATTTAGTAATTCTGCGTAGTGTGAGGGCTGGTACGGTATTATCTCTTATTATTCCGAATTTGCCATTATGCGAGTTAGTATAGGCCTACCTAACTTACATGAATGTCACGTTTCTGTATGAACATGTCTATGCCGCGGCATGCCGCCGACAAACCCACGAAAATAATAATAGAATGTGGGGGAAGGGGGCAGCACAAGGCAATCCTCAATCCCGAGTGATTACATTTGAGTATAATATTGCATTACTTTACTACATACGGTCAAAATATACTACATTTTTAAAAAGTTTTTTGCATAATTTTTGAGTTATGCTTTGTATTGCGTACAATACATCAGGTAAAGTGGACACGAACTGGTATTGCCTGCAATATGAAAATTTTATTTATTTTCAATGTTCATTTTGGTGAGTGAAATGCCACAAATAAATAAATTCCCCCTAGGTCGTAGGCCTACACTTTGGTCGGGAAAAACCTTACAACCTTTTACGGCACAGCAGGGGACAGTTTCAGGTGGACTATCCAACACTTCTTGTAGCTGTTCTCCCTGTTACTGTCTCTGCCCCATAAATCATATTGAAACATCTCCAAGTTTTCAATGATATGGGGCTCATCCAGACTGGACCTGGTTAGCTCCCAGCATTGTCGTAGCAACCATTGTTGACCATTGTTGGTCCAATAATGATCATGGTTGCTATGCACTAGGAATAACCGGGGTCAAGATGGGCCAGATTGGATGAGCACATTAGATCACTGTTTGCGTGTTGCATATTCAACCTGCAATTTGTAAACAACTTCATAGTCGGGGGTCCCAATGTATTGCTCGAAATACGTTGTGATTATGAATAACCTCTGTTATTTCTTTAGTTTTACATGCTAGAGGTGTTAAACTAGTGCGATATGATGCCTGACACAGTCAAGAAATTAAAGTTATAGGCAATATCTCCATTATACTGTATATGAACTCATTTTAAAATGTTAAAACATAGCAAACTAGAGCTGTGGCCGGCGTGATCACCATGATTGTGCTCAGCCATCTTTGACGTGTATTTTACGGCACCATATACCTAAACATGTGCGCCGATAGATATCGCGAATTTTAGCAGTAAGTGTATTTTAATCAGTAATAATTCTTTTCGCTTACTGCCTTCGAAAATTCACCGCAAATTAAATCCCTAAAATGTGTATTGCATGCAATACGTGGAGTTCGGGGAGGCTAAATGTCTCTTAATTCATTAGTGATTTGGATATCGTCAGCTGCTTATTATCAGTAGCAGTCGTCAAAAGCATTAGGCTACCTGAAAATATTAAACAGAAAATAATAAATCCTACATCCATGATGTGAATTGGAATCAATTTCCAATAATTGGGAATAATCTCCATGAAACGTGAATGACGGAACCATTTTTTTAAAAATAAAAAGGAGTTAAAGGGATGGGCCCAGGCAACCGAATATTACCAGTAATACTCGTGATAATCTTGTAACTGCATAAAAATAAGCACATTACTGCTAAAATTGCTAACTGAAATTCAACTGGAATGCTCTGCAGCTGCTAATATACTGTATTAGGTTGAATGGATACAGTCATATTATTCTCTACCACACTGCGCAGGGAGTCCGGACTGCAAAGAACGGGTTCAATCATTGACCTCGGATACCAATGGTTTCAGATGTCCCAAATATATTCATTCCTTCTTGCTAATGACTAAATGTGGAAAAATTTTATTGCAGCAGCTGCTGCAAGGTCATTTCTGCTCCTCATTGGTCATCACGGTTGATAATAATGTTGCTTCTCAAGTAAACGGCCTTCATCTATGCAGCAGGGAATATATGCAGTGAAATATATCCTGATCCTGATATGTTATTTTAAATGTATTTCTGCAGCATATACGGTATATATTTTTTAAAAGGAACTCAATGTGTTTGCTCACATATAACGGATAGTAAAACTGGGCTGCATCACATCACACTTGTCTATTTCCGCCTTAAGGGACTATACTAGAACTATATTGCTTGGGGTTGGCTCATGTTGTCAATCTGCAACTTCACCCCTCCACATCTGCCTGCACATCTGTTCTCAATACAGTACCGTACCACCAAAACAAAAAGCGCCTCGAGCGGGAGGGTCTAGAAGCAAATACCCTCCTTGTGCGCCGGTGCAAGACTTGGGCGCGGTTCCGCGCGCATCCGAGTGGTGGCGACTGCAACGTTGTAGGAAAAAATATGGCCGCTGTAATAATTAGTCTGCTAGGAAGCGGAACGGCAGCCGCTTGACACGTACCAGAGGAATACTACACTTGTTCTTCAGGTTTGTTGATTGTTGGTTGGGTGGGTGGGAAGGAGATATGTATTGGTGGTGCCGTAACTTTTCATGTCATACCTTCCCGCCGTCAATGAGTCCCACACCCTGTGGCAATGTGTAGGTTGGTGCTAGTAAGTTGTGGTTGTGTAACGAGTGTGGGGGCGAAGTAGTTTGTAAACACCGTAGTTTGATTCCAAGAGAGAGTCTGATTTTATTTCATATGATTTCTAGACACGGTCATGTACGAGAGAAGCTAGAGATCATGCAGTCGCTTCCGCTACTCATCGAATCCAATCCGGATGCCTGCCTACAAGAAGTTGTGCCACGAGTCACTCAGGTAATATGCACTGTCACCAGGTGGTAACTGCAATGCCATGTAACGTTACCTAACTGTGTAATGTTCGTAAGGGTGGGCTAATATCATGAATGATGTATTTGCAACAGAAGTTAGGCCTTTGACATAATATGTTGCAGCCCTCTTCATGTTTGCTTGCTACAGCGAGTTACCCTTGGTAATGTCCAAACTCTGCTGAAATTCTTGATAAGACAGCCTACCTGCAGGGCTTTGATGAATTTGACATCTGGAACTGTCTAGTCAATGTTGCCTTTATGCCTCATATAGATTGCCCCAGCTGGCTGCCAGACTTCAACTGTGAATAGGTCTTAAAACTTAGATGGACGTTTGGAGACCTAACTTTAGTCCTGTAGGAGTATTCTGGGTCGTAAAAAGTGTTAACTCAAGGTATAGTCTTGAACAGGTTAAGCAAGCTTCAGGCTAGTCCTGCTGAAGAAGTTAGACCAGGAAAAGAGGTAGCTTTAAGCCAGACTAACTTTAGGCCCAACCAGATGCCGACATATCAGTAAGTTTCCAAGAAGTTATTGATTAATTCAGGAACAAGTTCAGTAGGTTTTCAAGTCTCGTTGCTAGTTTACAGTGTTGAATGTCATTGTCACTGTTGTCAGTATTCCAGTAAAGGTCTAAACTCACAACTGCTTGTGGTCCAGACTAATACAAGTGCTTTTCCGTGCCTACATGTGTGAGGGATTAGAAGGTCGATGTTGAGGGCATAGAATTGCACTCACAAAAGTCAGCTCCATATGGAGATATGAGTTTATACCAGGGAGACAGAGTGGCGCTGCGGTAACGTATGCACCCACGGATGTTAAGGTCCGGCTTCGATCCCAGCCCCCCCATTTATCTCGTGCAGAGTTGGGCCATCTCTGGCTTCATCTCGGGTGGAATTTCCATAGACTAATCCACCCGGGGGAGTTCACAAAATGACATTAGCAATGACATTGCACTGCACTTTGCACATCCCCTCCTGTCATCCTGCCCATGGGCCCGGGCGATTCGCTCAAGGTTCCTGCATTGCACTGCATAGTACTTCAAGTGTACATAATAAAGGTCCCTGCTCCATACTTGATACGGTCTAGCACTGCCCGGATGATGATGATGATGATTATTATTATTATATATGAGTTTATACCTGAAGATTTCCAATACAATAAATGGAGGAAATGTCAGATGTACTGGCTGTGACAGTCTAAAGGCCGGTATCGACGTGAGAGTTCCTCGTATGTGAGTCCCTCGTATGTGAGTCCTCTTACACGAGAAATCTTGTACGTTGAGACAGACTCTTTGTCGCCTCAGGGCCTCTCTTGTCCCTCGAAAAGGGGATTAAAGTTGAAAATATTCAACTTTTCCTTGTTCCTCGGATCCGGGCATGCACAGTTGGCTCCTCGTACGCGAGAAATCTTGTACGTGGGTGTCGTGTACGTCTTAAGGCAGTGGTTTCCAACTGGGGGGTTGCAAGCAGGGTCGCGGGGGGTCGCTTTTTTTTTACTATTTCTGTGTAAATTGAACCATTTTTGCGGCTGTAAGGAGTGCATGTTTTCTGGAAATGGGGCAGTTGTAGAAGGAGCCGGGGGGGGGGGGGGGTNNNGGGGGGTGTCGCACATTTATGGAAACATGTTTAGGGGGTTGCAGCTGGTAAAAGGTTGGAAACCACTGGTCTAAGGCAACTTCTTGGGTGACCAACAGCAGATGTTTAAAATGATAGTAAATTGCATGATAGGATGAAGTTGGCAGCACAATGCATCCCATGCTATTGATTCCTGCCATTAAAACAGTTGTTTTTGGGTGATCCAAGATGGTGTGTGAGCCATACACTTGTGATGGCATACTCCCTCCACCTGATATATTTTCCCAGATCAAAATGACTTACAGGTCGTCATTTGGTTTTGTTTTCTTTTAGGTACTTTGATGCCTTGCGAAACTATACTTATATTTGACAGCACAATTCCTGTAACTCCTTTAATATTACTGTCATGTAATTGAGATGCTTAATAGTAAACATTTCAAATTGAGTTTACTTGATCCACATTGGTAGCTGTCGGGTGTGAGGAAGAGCTCTAGTTTGGTAGTAACTAAAATTTAAGCTGATTCTGTAGTTTGCTCCAGGGCAACCTTGGGTCACGTTTCATTCAGGTACATGCCAGTGATTTATGATTTTATGAATTACAATTTTCTGAGTGTCTGTTAAGAACCTCAGAAAATATGGAAATCGGTCATAAATTGTGCGGATTAGCTCCATGCTTCAAGGTCATCTATGTACAGGTTTACTAAGTGTACTGAAATGCCATAAAAAAGCACGCCAAGATCATACCTAGCCAACTCCCACTTATAAGTGTGTTGGTGTACTAATGCAAGCGTAATGTAGGTGCAAAGAGGTAGTGACTTTTGAGTAACTGGTGTATGGTTTCAAGAAGTAACATCCTGTACCTGGTAGTAACCACCTGACACAATAATTGTAACCAGTAGCTGTACTGTACACGTTGACAATAAGTTGCTCTCTCCCTGGGTAGGAGGATACCTACTGAGTAATTATGAATACTGGAGGTACCGGTATTTAATTAGACCAAGCACAAGGGTACCACATTCTATCCAGGAGAATTTGATTTTTTATTGGTTGCGGCTGCTCGCCCTACAAGTTTGGCATGGAATCATACCTACTTGGGTACAGCAGAAACTTGTCCAACGTGACATTTTTCTTCATTCCTGACAGTAGATTGTCAGTGTATTTCTGTTACATGTAATGGAAAATTGTTCAGTATTAAGTTTTTTGTGGAACATTGTAGACAAGTTTCACTGCATTTGGGTCTAATGTTTGGGTGGGTTGGCAGGTCTGCTATACTACTACAAATATGTAATAAAAACTTATAACCTGATTTTCACTTTATTATTTTCCCAGGTGATACAAAATGTGGACTCTGATGTCCACCTGGTGGCATCCAACAGCTTCCTCACCATTCTTAAGAAGGAGTTGGTCCCACCCTCAACATTCACGGAATCATTTCTCCAGTCAATTTTATCATCCATTGACAGCAAGGACCCTGTGGTGGCTACTGCTTGGCTTGAGACTCTTCTCGATGTTATTGACCTACTTCCTCCAGAGACTGTTTCCCAGCAAGTTCTGCCAGTGGCTGTTGCCAAGAGTCAAATGGCTCAAACCATTGTTTCACGGTTGGCCGCTTGTAAACTTCTGGGTAAGATCTCAGGGAAGTTTGACTCCATGGCCATCCAGAGAGACATTCTGCCAGTTGCTCAACAGCTGTGTCAGGTGTGTGGAACTTGTAATATTGATAACAGACTGTATTTCTAGGGTTTAAAAAAATATTTCTTAAGACTTTTGACTAGCTTGTAGGGCCATTTGCAAATTTTATAATTGTGACTATAGATGAATTATTTTAAGAATGCAACCTAGTGGGCATCACAGTTTGCACATCGTGCACGATTGAAATTATCAGTGATAGCTGGTAAGTTCTCTGTATAGTGGGTATACTGGTACATAAAACCAGCTTTGCGCAGTGGCGATATGTACCCAATGAGGTCCAACCATTTGGCGATTGTTGCTGGTACAGAAATGCCACACTTGTTTCCAATGCTACTCGTGGGGGGGAACAATATGGCTGATGTTTGTGACATTTCCAAGGCTCTGGAACAAACCTCAGAGGCCACTGGTGGGAATAATTTTTTGGCTCCTGGGGAGTAACTCTGGGAATGTTGTTCACAGAACAATAAACCTGCTCAAGTGTGGGTGCAAACTCTGTTGTGCTTGTAAAATAAATTCCTCTAGTTGTGACGTGGAAATGTAGTCATTGATTTCTAATTACTGGACATTCTGTGGCTTGCTGGTAAAATGTAGGGGGGTGAACAGATTTAAAAAAATGCACATCTGGTGACTACCAGCATGCTTATGTCAGGTGAGGTATGCAGGTATAACATGGGATTTTGTCTATATTTTTTCCATGAAAATACACAAGTAAAAAAAAAATTTATTTGGAGAAAGGAGGAGAGACTAGATTCGTGCCTCCTTTCCTCCACCAGTATCAACCAGTCACTTATGTCCCAGCATGTTCCTGTAAATCACTTGTCAAGTTTTACAATTGAAGGTGCCTTCCCCACCACCCCATTTTTGAAGATCTAAGCCAGTGGTTTCCAACCTGGGAGTCGTGGGCAGGGTCGCGGGGGGTCGCGAGCCTTTGTTCAACTTTTTTTTTTGCAATTTCTGTGTAAATTGAACCATTTTTGTGGCCGTACAGAGTGTATTTTTTCTGGAAATGGGTCAGTTGTAGAAGGGGCTGGGGGGGGGGGGTCGCACATTTATGGAAACATGTTTAGGGAGTCGCAGTTGGTAAAAGGTTGGAAACCACTGATCTAAGCAATCAACATAGTGGAGCCTTCCAGACGGGCCGACCTTAGCCGCGGCCAGCCGCGGCTGGTCGAGGCCGCGACGGTTCACACGGCAACGGCCACGGCCAGGCCACGGCTCAGAAGTCGGCCAAGTTGGCCGACTTCCTGGAAGTTGGCTCGCTGCTTGGCCACGGCTTGGCCTCGGCGACGGATACTGCGCGTCACTTGTTTTTCATCGCTGCCATGACTACCGGCCACTATTACAAATAAATTAAATATGTGCCCGTCTGAACGGGTACCGTGGCCAGCCGTGGCTCCGCAAGCCGGTGCCGGCCGCGGCTAAGGTCGGCCCGTCTGGAAGGCCCCAGTGTGAACTTGGTCATTGCAGTTTACATCTCCTTATCACCCCCCTTTTCCACCTTTCGAAACTAAATATCATGCAGCGTAGCTGCAGCCAAACTATCATTTATGTCCCCACACTAGCAGGCAAGATTTTGTTATGAAACATGAACTCGAATCAATCATTAGATCTAGGCAAAGGTTCGTCCGGGTTATTGGAAAAATAGAAAATCTGTCAAACTTGTTCGCAAAACATATACAGTAAAACCTCGATATAACGCTCTTCAAGGGATCTCCCAAAAGTAGCGTGATAAGCGGGATGGTGTTATATGTGGGAAATACGATTTAATTCACCTTTTTCTCAGGAAATTAATGCCTTCACTGTTGCTATGTATGTGGAACCACGTTAACCTGAACTGGCATGCTCATATACCACGTACAGTATTTCCTGAAAGTTTAGGACCACCCCAATCCAGAGGTTTTTCATTTCCCTAGCTTAAATGTACGGTAAATGTTAAAAGTGTAAAGTACAGTTGAAAGCGTCTTCAAAAACACTATACAACAATAAAACGGTCATCCTAGGTTCCACAGAAGTCGAGATTTTAATTGTTTTGTCTTTTAAAAATATCTGCAAAAACCTACATTTTCAACTCTAAATTTTAATAAATAAAGGTGACCGTCACTATTTGACACATGGTTTTTTTCTTATGACAAGAAATAAACGCCGAACAAGGGAAAAAGCCACAAAATCTATTAAAATCTGTCACAGAATTACAATCGTTTCCAATTTTCGTTACTTTGACATTATATGTGGGATGTTTCTTTGGGGACCAGGGAAATCGAGTGGTATATGCGGGAAAGCGTTAAAAGAGGGATAGCATTATATGCGGGAACGTTATATTGAGGTTTTACAGTATTTATCAAAATATTGGCCATCACTTTCAATAACCCTTTGCCAACACTGGGGCAGCAGATGAATGCCCCAGTGGTAAAAGCTTCTGGGCTTTGACCTCTTTGTGGAAAGTGACAAGTTTTAAAATGTAATATCTTTGTTCTTCCTTTCTGCAGGATGTGAATTATGAAGTGCGAGCTTGCATGTGCCAACAGTTGGATGCAATGTCTGCTGGATTGGGTCCTGAGTCAACCCGTGTTTTGGTTCTTCCACAACTCGTTGAACTGGCTAATGATGAAGAAGTTGGAGTGCGACTGGCTTCTATAGTCACTGTAGTGCGTCTCCTAGAGTTTCTAGATGGCCAGACTTATGCTGAGACTATTGTCCCATTGGTGAAAAAACTTTGCGAGCAGTCAATTAAGACTGAAGATCAAGTCTTAATCATCATTGCCAGGGAACTGGGGAAGCTTTGCCATGGGCTTAAAGGTAAGAAGGATTCATTTTTTTGTCCTCATAATGAGGTCGGGACTCAGAACTGGTCCCTAGAACATGTTTCCCAAATGTCTTGCAATTATTTAAAATTGTGAAATGAAAATTTTTAAAGGAGTCAAGCATAATTTTTATAGTTTGTTTCCGCATTGTGACTTATTGGCATTGAGCAACATCCATATGGACCATCTTTCAGTGTGAAACATGGGTTTGGGAAAGTTACTGTGATGGCATCAGAGAATTTTTCCATATCTAAACTGCAAAGATTAGTTTTACAGGGTGCTGCAAATTGGAGCCAATTTTGCAGTGCCCTGCTTAGGATGAGTCTCAATTGCAGGTCATAAATTCAAGGTGTTCACGTTGTGTGGGAGGATGATATAAACCTATTTTCCCAATGAACCTGGAATGTGCAGCAACAAATGGCAGTTCTGTGAAGCGTAAAGGCTCCTTATACATGAGGCTTTCGCTGGCAAAATAATAGGGCAGCCCATGAATCAGTGTGAAGATTGGTCACCTGCAGCATGCAGTCTTGAAAGATACTGCTTGTCTCTGTATCTGCATGTTGCTGCCTGACTGTTGATCAACACACCTGATTCTAGATGGCAGCATATCTGCTGGCACTGTTCACATTACCCAGTGCCAGTAATCCAGTGCCATAAATTTTTATTAAATATATTAAATTATATTTATTATTACTTCAATTTGTTAATTAATTTCTTATCCTGCTGCAAGCTCACAGGATAATAGCAATGCATAGCAATGGTATGGCTCAGCCCCGGACACTTATACTACATTCTGGCGTTATCACCTGCCGAGGCATTTTGCAGCGGGTGCTCACCTGAGAGCGCCATGAGACATTTTGGAGCCCAGGTAAGTGGCGACCCTACCGGACTAGGCTGAACTTTATAGGTACGAAAGGGGAGGGCTACATTGGGGGGCCCAACATGGCCGCCGGGGGCCATGTTGGGCCAGC